>MU227900.1:1052404-1064073 GCA_018584345.1 Thuja plicata
GGTCAAAGTGTACTTAAAGTACACATGTGAAGGATCTTGTAAGAAGGTGTAAGAGGGTGTAAGAGTTTTGGACCAATGAGACACTTTTGGAAAGTGTAAGAAGGTGTCATCATAGGTGTAAGAAACCTTGTTGGTACCAAATAAGGATTATTTGAAAAAGTAAATTTTTGGAAATTTGCTCACACATGTGTGAGCAAATAATTAAGACTAATTGTTATGGAAATCAAGAAATTAGCTTAATTAACCTTAGTTAATTAATAGATAGGTCTATTTGGTGAGAGTGATGTGAGATAGGGTAGGATCTAGGTCCAAATTAGCTTAATCTAAATTAGATTTAGATTAATTATGGTTTAGTAGAATTCAGGTCATGTGAAGGAATAAATAAATTAAAAATTTATTTAAGGGGAATCAATGAGAGATAATGTATTAAATGAGATTTAATACATTAAAAGGGGTAGTATTTAAATTAAATTCAAATACTAAGGAAAGTGAATCATATTTAATTAAATAAATTTAATTAAATGGATAGAAGAATATAACAAATATAATTAATTAAAATTAACTATAATATTATGGAAATATTAATTAAATTAATATAAGGATGATTTTGGGCGTCTACATTTTACCCCTCTTCGATGCATTGTCAAAAGTGACATTGCGTCAGAGAAAGAAAATAAGATGCCCCAGAGAGGTTAGAAAACCTACGGTAGCGAGAGCGGAGGAGGGTGCCCCCTCGAGAAAATAATAGGGAAAAATGTAATTTTTTAGTAAAATTTTCTCAAAAAGGTAAGAAAATGGGGAAAGTAGACCAATTGCATGGCGTGTCCAAGAAAAGTGGAGGAGAAACAGGGACCAGAATAGGAAAAGGGGGAACCGACGAAAGAAATGGGTCCCAAGGGACTATAAATAGTCCACCAGGGCCCATGGACAAGTCACTTTCACTCACAAAAAGAAAAAAGAGAGAAGAAGAAGAGAGCCATGGAAGCACAATGAGAGCGAGCATAGCTTGGGGAGCGTGTTCGGGTACACCAGCGACTAGCGGATGCGGGACCACCGGTGAGTAGTCAAGCGCCGACCTTGTTCTTTATGAATTTAATATTTTGGGAGGGTAGTTAGGTGTAATAAATGTGTTTAAATGGACACGCATCGTAGATGGTGATCACCTATCTATCATCTACGCAGACGGTGATCGACAGACTTCCATCCTCACAGGCGACCGATAGGCGACAGTCATCTGCGCAGACAAAGATTCAACCAATCTTTATCTGTGAGGGTAGGGGGGACAAAATGCGCAGCAGAGACGGTGATGTGTAACACCACCGTCTGCATGGCAAGGTAGGCGACGGCCTAAACCATCGTCTCCATAGACTATCATCTATGAAGATCCACAAGATCCGCAGATTGGCAACTATGAAAGTTTGCCATCTACGAGGGTCAACCACTGACTACGCGGATTGACCCAAAAATAGAAGAAACGGGGGAAGAAAGATGAACAATGCAATTTATAATGACTAATGATTAATGAACGGAATGGATGCAATATGAGACAAATGTATAATGATTAATGAACTTAAATCAACAATGCAATACTAATGTGGACACTATTTTTGTGTGTATCACAATAAGTCTGATAAAATCACATAAGTGACCGGATAGGGGAATAAATAGAAACCTTTGCCAAGAGCAAAATCATAATGCAATATGACCTAACTACTATGCAAAGACTAACTATATGATAATAGTGGGATTAATACCGTGTTAATGTTGGAGAGCACACCCTAGTTTGATATTGCAAAAGGAGTTATGCACCATGTGCTAGAAAACACAAGTGACATGGTTCCTTTATGTGGACTAGACTCTCAGACAAATAGGTTGTTAGGAACAAGAATGTGAGATATCAGGTATGATGAGAGCTATGAAATGTTACTCATGAGGAGACGCAATACATCCAGATCTTTTGAGGGATTTGAGATGCATGAATCCTGCCCCTAGTGAGGCATACATAGTCATAACTGAATATCAAAACATAAATGCACTAGAAAACTATGACAAGCAGATCATACCACAAAGGACACATATTCACTAGATGCTCACCATAACAAACCAAGATATAAAAGATTGAAGCTGTAGCGATAAGGACATAGTAAAACACAAGATAAAATCAACAAAAAGACATCTTGACCAAGTGGTCATTCAGTCCAAAAGTTCTTGCCATGAATAATTTTGATGTGAAAATTGATAGAATAGCCGACACCGGAAGGATTCATCCTGATGGGCCAAAGATTGATTGATAGAAAATGGAAATTCGTTGGCAATTGCTTGTGAATAGAATGATCATTTAGGAAAGTCAATCTATCTGCTGATTTGATGTAAAATGTTTGCGATCACTGTGTCTAGAACAAAGCTCAGTTTTGTGATTTGGTAAGCTCAGTCGTGCGAGAATCATTATTGCGAAAGCAGAAGGATGGTCAAAGAACTACCTGCACAAATATGGGTAGCGACACTTATTATGGAAAGCAATGCAAGCTATATAGACAAATGATGGAAACTGATGGTGGATCTGACTACACATGGCACCTGAAACAGGTTTTCACCATGGTACTTATCCATTGCGCCACCGAAGTGGTTTTCACAGATGGATAGATTTTAGTTTCCTCTTTCTCTTTTTGATTTTCTTTTCAAGCTTTTGTATTTTTTATGCTTTTTTGACTTTTTCTGATTTTTTTTTTCTTTTTTGAATATTCTGAATGTTTTTAGGATTTTCTGCTTTTCTGATTTTTTGGATTTTTTGAACAATTTCTACTGTACAACAGACTATGAACTGATCAAGCATAGAAGCACTTGAGATGTATAATATTTACAGGATCAGGAAGTGGATCTCCCTCTGGAGATGCAATCTGATAGGTGCCTAAACCATATTTTGCTATAACAATAAAGGGACCCAACCAATTAGGTTCAAACTTCCCTTTCTTCTCACAGTTCTGAAGGTTCTTCATATTATGCTGCAGGACAATATCACCAACCTCAAACTAACGAGGTTTGATCCTTTTGTTGAACTGAAGGTGAAGGTGATTTTGATACATGCAAAGGTGGTCTAGGGCATTGAGGCGTCTCTCATCGAGGAGTTCTAGCTCTTGCAAGCGGGCAACTCTATATTCTTCTTCGGACAATAGATTGTTTAGAGAGATTCTGAGGGAAGGGAGATCAATTTCGATGGGTAGAATAGCCTCTGTACCATAAACAAGGGAAAAGGGAGTGGTTCCCATGGGGGGTTGAGTGGAGTTGCGATAAGCCCAAAGGGTGGGATTGAGGTGAAGGTGCCAATCACGGCCAGCTTCATCAACTATTTTCTTGAGGATTTTAAGGATGGTTTTATTTGTAGCCTCAGCTTGACCATTGCTTTGTGGAAAGTACTTGGAAGAGGTATGGTGGGTAATGATGAACTTCCTACAAAGCTCTGTGACATCCTTTTTCTTGAAAGGTCCTCCATTATCAGTAATAATGTCCTGAGGAATGCCATAGCGACAGATAAGATAGTTCAAAATAAACTTTGAAATCTATTTTCCAGTAGTTTAGGTGAGAGGAACAACTTTGACCCACTTGGTAAAGTACTTTGTAGCAGCCAGGATGTATTTATGGCCATTAGATGAATTGGGAAAAATTTGGCCAACAAGGTCGAGACCCCAGCGTGAAAAGGGCCAAGGGGTGATGGTGGGTTGGAGTGATTGGGAGGGAGCATGTATCAAATCGCCGTGATGCTGACAAGGTACACACTTCTTCACATAGTTGTAGGCATCTTGCTCCATAGTAGGATAGTAATATCCAGTGCGTAACAACTTTTTGGCCAACGTAATTCCACTAGAATGGGCCCCATAGATTCCTTGATGTACCTCCTCCACGGATGTTTGTGCTTCATCAGATTTCATACACCTTAAAAGAGTTCCATCAAAATGATTTTGGTAGAGGGTATCAGCGAGGATTGTGTAGCGGGAGGTTTCGACGAATGAAGGTTTTACGTTGATTGGGGGTTAAAGTAAGCGGGGTATGTCCATCGCGTAGGTAGGAATACACTTCTTGGTACCATGGGGAATTGGGATCAGTGATTTCACACACCATTTCAGAATTTGGCTTTTCATAGGCAGGGACCGTAAGATTCTCAACAAGAAACTCACACCGTGCACTGTGTTCTGGCATAGTGATCAAGGACCCAATTGTTGCCATGGCATCTGCTGCTTTGTTGTTCATGCGAGGGATCTATTGAAAGGTTAGTTTAATAAAATGCATCTTGAGATCTTCAACTATCCGACGAAAGGGAAGCAACTTGTCATCCTTGATTTGATATTCATCCATAACTTGTTTAATAACCAATTGTGAATCACCAAGCACCAATAGAGTGAGAATCTGCCATTGTATGGCCTATCGAAGTCCAAGTATAAGGGCTTCATATTCTATAATATTGTTGGTACAAGGAAACTGTAACTTGAAAGATTTAGGGATGAGATCCCATTTTGGTGTAACAAACAAGATTCCTGCCCCTGATCCTTTCTGAGAGAAGGATCCATCAAAATACAGCTTCCATGGTGGACTTGGGGAAAGATTTAGGACTGATTCATCTAGAAAATCTTTGATCAGAGGGTGTTTATCATCAACAGGTGCTTTGGCTAACTGATCTGCAATCACTTGTCCTTTGATGGCCTTTCGATCCACATAAACAATGTCAAACTCACTAAGAATCATGACCCATTTTGCTGTACGACCAGTAAGAGAAGTGCTTGCCAAGAGATACTTGAGTGGATCAATTTTAGCAACAAGATGAATCTTATGATTGAGCATATAATGTCATAGCTTCTATGTACAGAAAACAATGGCCAAACATGCTTTCTCAATTAGGGAATAATTCAACTCATAGCCAAAAAGAGTTCTGCTGAGATAGTAAATTGCTCGCTCTTTGCTGATGTCATCTAATTGTGCCATGAGGGCTCCCAACACAACCTCTATAGCAGATATATACAAAATCAGATTGTGACCAGAAATAGGTGGAACTAATATGGGTGGATTGGCCAAATAACCTTTTAATTTCTCAAATGCATTTTGACACAAGAAATCCCACTGAAACTTGATATTCTTGCGCAGAAGATTGGAGAATGGATGCACTTTGTCAGCCAGCTGTGACATGAATCTTTTGATTGATTGCAGTTTGCCTTGTAAACTACATAATTGCTTTAATTTTTTGGGTGGTGGCATCTCTAGGATTGCTTTCAATTTCTTTAGATCAACTTCTATTCCACACTGTGACACAATGTATCCCAACAGCTTACCAAATTGTATGCCAAAGACACACTTTTTGGGATTCAACCTAAGCTTATATTTCTCCAATTGCTCAAAGATGGTGGTAAGGATAGGAATATGTGATTCCCTTGTTTTGGATTTTCCTAAAATATCATCCACATAATCTTCCATGATGACATGCAAAAGGTCATGAAAGATGGTAGTCATTGCTCGTTGATAAGTGGCTCCAGCATTTTTAAGACCAAAAGGCATCACTTGATAACAAAAGGTGCCCCAAGGTGTTGTGAATGTGGTTTTGTGCTGGTCTTCTGGTGCTATCCTGATCTGATTATAACCTAAGAATCCATCTATAAGTGACAACATTTCATGTCCTCCTGTCAAATCCACTATAATGTCAATATTAGGGAGTGGAAAATCATCCTTGGGACATGCAAGGTTGAGGTCTCTGAAATCAGTGCAGATACAAATGCCCCTAGTAGTCTTACCTATTGGTACAATATTAGAAACCCATTTAGGATAGTCAATTGGTCTGATTACTTCAACATCCAGCATCTTTTGAAGCTCTACTTTGACTACCAATGCAACTTGAGGATGCATCTTGCGAAGCTTCTGCTTAATAGGTTTTACATTTGGATCTACCACAAGATGATGCATAACAAGATCTATATCATGCCTAGGCATGTCTTTGTAGGTCCAGGAAAAGTTGATTTTGTGCTTATGTAAGAATGTTGTCATGTCTTTCTTTTCTTGATCACTAAGAGAAGCTGCAATGTAAGTGATATGTGGATTTTCTTCTGTGCCTAGATTGATTGGAATAGTATCTTCAATGATCATAGAGGACACTTCTGTTTCTGATGATATAAATAGAAAGTCAACCTCTCCCTCCTCTAGCGCATTAGAAATGTTTTCACTAGAGGAATCATCATTTATTTTGTCTTTTTCTTCATCCTTAGGTGCCTGCGAGAGGTTTTCACCAGAGGATGTATTTTCATTTTTTTGATTTTTATTTTATTTTGCATTTTTGCGACTGAGAGAGTTGACTTGGATACTGAAGTAGGCTTATTCACTATAGTGTATATGATGTTCATGTTCTCAAAGATTCTTAAGTCCAAAAAGAGCTAAAACTGCCTCATCTGAATAACATATGTCCAAAGCTGGTGGTGAGTCTTGCTGATCCTAGTCAATTAATTCAAGGTTTGTGAGGAGTAAATGAGGGGATGAAAGGTCAGCTTGGATAATGGTGAAGACATGGTGATTTTCATTTAGGTCATCTTCAATATATTGGAAAGGAATTTTGAAGAACTCTTCCTCAGTGTCTGATCCTAAGGTAGCTAAATAGTAATCCTTAGCGAAGTTAGCCTTGGTTTCTATGGAACCCAATCCATGTCCTTTAGGATAACCATTAGCTATTATGATCTTCTTCTTTCCTATTTCATTAGCTCCAAGACCAGTACCATGATATCCCATGTTTTCAACAATGGGAGTAACTTTAGGATACTTTCCTTTGGGGAAAGTTACGTGTCGTTCTTCTTCATCATTATAGAGCCAATCAAGGACACTATATTCCATGTGTTCATCTGATAAGGACCCCCAATGTTCAAAAATAGTTGACTTGCAGTGCGTAAGTGCTTTATCCTTGTAGAGGGGTAATGGTGATGGTCTCCCATAAGAATTTGGAGACAAGGGGAGTTGCCCAATACATAAGGCACTTTCAAATTTATACTCTCCCATGCTTTGATCTGTAAATGTTGCCTTTGCTTCAGATGAGGAGGGTTTGTCTTCAGTAGCTTTGTCCTCAGTAACTTTTTCTTTTCCTTTAGGTTGCTCAGTTGATGTTTCAGATGCCTTTTCTGAAACAAGGATTTCTTGATTGAAATGTCGGCCAAACTCATTCAATGGATAGTAATTAGCTTGTTTACCTTCCAATCTTTTACAATATTGAAAAGGCTCACGATCTCCAGGAATTGTGATTTCTCTACTATGATGTGGGAACTTCAGACATTGATGATAGGTAGAGGTTACACCTTTGATAACGTGTATCCATGGACATCCTAGCAAGATGTTATAAGGTAGATCTAAATCTAGTACATGGAAAAACATTTCAATCAGGGCTAGACCCACTTGTAAGGGCAATGTGATCAAACCCTTTCTTTCTCATTCTCGATCATCATAAGCTTTTATTGTAATTCTCTTATCTACATCAATGAGGTCCTCAGAAAGACCAATGTTACGAATAATTTTTAATGTGCACAAATTTAGGCTAGATCCACCATCTATGAGGATTCATTTAACTCTTGTGGAGTGGATTTTGCCTTCTATATGGAGGGATTTATTATGATGAGGTTCAGGACCACTAAAGTCCTTATTATTGAAAACTAGATGTTCTTGTGTAGCTAGGTTCCCTATCATGGCTTTGAATTGTGAAACATTGATGTTCTCAGGGACACGAGATTCATTTAGAGTTTTATCAAGGACTTCTCTATGAATTGGTGATGTGGTCAAGAGCTCTAGAATGGATATCTATGCAGGTGTCTTTCGTAATTGGGCCAACAAGTCAAAGTGTGAGGCAGGTCGAGTGGTAGTAGATGGTGCAGCTGGTGGATTCGCAGATGTAGAAGGTTTATCAGTAGCTTGAATAGTGACTCTGGGTCTTCATGTAGTAGCATTACAATCAGCAGCTTTGAGTTTTATAGTATTAACATGCGTGTCAACTTCTTCAATGTGGCCACAAAGAGAATCAAACCCAAAGATATCATTTTCATTTAAACTTCCACATGTTTGATCATGGCCTATAATGGTATTGGTATAATAGTCATATGGGATTGCGTTTGATGCATTTTTTTGATTATGAGGTGGGAAAGGTTGATTGTAGACTTTGAGTTTTGCATTAGATGAGGATGCATTCTGTCCTTCAACTTCAATTTTCCCAACCTCAATGAGGTCTTGCACAAAGTGTCTGAGCTTCATGCATTTCTTGGTGTCATGTACCTTGATGCAATGATAATCACAATGCTCATTATCTCTATACAAAATAGGTTTAGGTTGATTTTCATCAAAAGGTCAAGTATTTGGGTAAACTATCATTCCTTGATCCATGAGTTTTTTAAAGATCACATCTAAAGGCTCTGCTAAAGCTGTGAATTGTCATGGCTGTCGATTATCATTGTTGTTGTTGTTGTTGTTGTTATTATTGTTATAATTGTTGTGAGGGAAAAAGAATGATTGATTATGCAGTTGTTGATTATTGTTCTGATTATTCTAATTCTGATTGTTGTTTTGATTCTGATTCTGGTTTTGGTTGTTGTTGCAGTATTGATTTGGGTTCTGATTGTTATTGCGATTGTTTTGATTGGTATTGTTGGATGCTTGAACATTTTGAACATGTTTTGCATCAGTCACTCCATCATTGACAAATCCTTTATTTTTACTCCAAAATTTTGGTTTATCATTGTTGGAAGGAGTATAATGTTTGATGCTACCTCTTTGCAAAAGGCCATCTTCAATGTCTTTTCCCTTCTTGACAAGGGATTCAAAGGTGTCAGGTGAAGCCATTTTCATTTGGAAAGACATATCAAAGATTAAATTCTTTGCGAAGATGTCGATTAAGTGACTATCAGGTATTTTCCATGGCATGTGATTCACAATATGTCTCCATCATTGTAAGAAACAAGCAAAGGTTTCTCCATTCTTTTGTTTAGTATTGTACAAATCACTGAGTGTTTCTTGATGTTAAATATTATACGAATATTGTCCAACAAATTTCTCTGCAAGGTCAAAGAAGGTAGAAATTGACCCATAAGGAAAGGCCATGAACCATTCCAAGGCTGCACCTCCAAGACTCCTAGTAAAAATTCTTTTTAAATAATTCTCATTATAGGCGACCTCTTGACATGCAATATAAAACTCTTTGAGATGTTGGAGAGGACATGTCTCACCCTTGTATTTCTTGAATTTGGGCATCTCAAAGTTTGGTGGGAATGGTTGCATTGTGATAGATTTGTCAAATGGATAGGAACAAATATCTTCAAAAGAAAACTCCTTCTTGCCCCCACTTTGTAAACCTTGTACAATGCTTTTGAGCTCATTGAATTGTTGGGTGAGATTTGGAGTATTTTGTTTGAAAAATGAGGGTACATAACCTCCACCTCCTCCAAATTGTGCAGCTAAAAATCCCATGGAAGTCATACCAATGGTAGGAGGAGGTATATATTGATAGGCTCGTGATGTATTGTTTCCAGATGTTTTTGCCCCCATTGTTTGAAACAAAGATGAAGACAAGGGTATGGAAACTTGCCCTATGTTGTTGACATTAGCACTTGCTCCTTGAGTCATTGTCGTCTGAGTGCTATTATGTGTAGTATTGTTTGGTAAAGCAATTATGATTTTTGATTAGATTTGATTTTTGATTTTCAGTTTGATTTTGAGTAAATTATTCGATGGCAAGAACTGATTTTTAGAACAAGCAAACCAGAAAAAGAACAAACACACGTCTCAAAACAATCCAAAAAGGGACAAAGCAACCTTGAGGGATACCAAAAAATGTGACATTAGGGGATCTTGCTTCAATTTTGTAACATTTTGATTGTGTATGTTCAAGTGATTCTTTCAAACCACTTATGTTTTGTACTGGGTCTAGCACAACAAAAAATAGTTCAAACAGTAGCTACCTTAGGAGTTTGGCTTCGCATGAAATATTATAGGCCCATTGATTGGTAGTCCTTCAGCTCACACAGCATGTCACCCCTAGAAGGGTGCCCATGTTTTTTCCTTTTGCCAGGTATTGTTGTCGTGCTACGAAGATCTCTTTCACAACACAATACCCTGGGACACGTATGATGGGAATCTTGGGGGGAGATTCTTCCCTCCCCTTGCACTATAATAAGTCATCGTTCGGAGGTGAATCAGGTAGGATACTACTTTATGGTTTCTAATAAGGTTTTGTGGCATCCCCGCAATTAGTTTGTACAGCGTGAGACACTTAAGTCTCTAGTTCAACCATGTCAGTATGCTGAGGATATTCACTCAGTATAGACTATCATTGAACACGACCCACTCGAGCTTGAAGGGATAAAGCAGACCTTTGGGTCACACCTTATTTCTATATTGGCCAAAGGGATTATCGGTTTGAGGTTGTCCTCTAAAGGGGAAGCACTCCCTCTAGACAGGCCTCTCTAGAAGCTTGATTAAGCTAAGCTTTCTCTTCACCCAAGATCCATGAAGGCGAGGGGAGAGGATACGACTATAGTTTAATCATAGCATCACATAAATTAAAGGGATCTATCTAATGACAAATAAGCTTGAAAGAAGTGTTGAAAAATACTTCTTCAAACACAACAAAAAGAGTTCATTTCCAAATTGAACATAATTAAACAACTAAGTGTTTTCTACCTAAGAAAAAGACACAATAGTATGATTAAGCATGCAAGTTCAATTTATCTTCCACTCAACAAGAAGGAAAGCTTGAAAGGTGTGTTTAATTTGCTTTAAGTTATTCAAGAGTTGTGAGGTTCATTTCCCTTAAGCATTCAAGATTGGGTAAAGTTTATTTTATGCAACATCCATTCCAATACAAATGTTTAAACATACAAGTTCATTTAAATAATCCTCCAAAAATCATTCACAAAACCTGCATGAACTGGTTAGTAGTTTGGAACTTCAGATGTGTTAAAAAAAACACAAAACCCAGGAAAACAGTCGCAGACAGTGGATCTTCGCAGATGGTGATCTGCGAAGACGATGATCTACGTAGACATCGATCTACAAAAATGGCGATAGACTTGCACAAATGACAAAAAGTAAACAGTGAGATTTTACAAAAAAGAAACAGACCTATTAAAACTAAAAAATAGCATTTTTATCAAATTAATCTAGCATTTAACTCTTAAAAAGTTGATTACTATCAGAAACCAGAGAGTTAAAAATACTATAAATTGACAAAAAATGATTTTAAAATATAGTTTTATAAGTCACTTTCGGACAGCCAGAGATGGTAAAGTAACAATGCACATGACTGAGTTTCATAGACGACCAAGAATCAAAGATGGCGATCTGCGGAAACGGTGACTCTAGAGTGGAGACGGGTCTGCGTTAGAATTCTCTGAACTATGAAAAATCTACAAAAAACATTAGAAAACAAGGGCCATGGCTCCCACCAGGCGTGCCAAAATGTATGTGATAAAACCTAACCTGTTGGGAGCACGCTCAAACATGCAAACGTTAGAGATAAACATCAAATATAAACATTAAACATGTTTAAAATATACTATTAAAAATAACAAGAGATCCATCACAACCTCAGATGAGCCAAACAAGTGCACCCAAGCCTTGTTGATTTGCTCTTAGAGAGGTTTGTGGGTGTGCTCTCCCAACACAATATTATA
>MU227900.1:1094636-1118462 GCA_018584345.1 Thuja plicata
TGCCTTTAAAAATTGACAAGATCCAGTGTCCGGGACATGGCGGTGGGCACACACATCCTATGATTGACATTATTCCATCCCGCAAAGTCATGTCTGATGGAACCAAACAGGTGAAAAGATTTTAATCACCCAAGTCGCTTCTTTACAATAAGTCTGCAAATTACCCTGTCCAAGAGCAATGAACTGCATTTGGTTTCGGCTTTGAAAACATGTCAAAAGATCTCCTGAGAATTCGAGCCTCTGGATACTGGAAGTATGCTATATGGAGAATACAAATCTAGAAGGGCGGCTTTTGAAAATTATCCCGGCACATTTGGTGACCCCTCGGAAGTAGCCACTTGAAAATGCAGAAAACTGAAAACATAAGGAATACTGATTTCTGCAGATGGAAAGAAATTTGGAAAGTGTGCAAATAAAATCCTCAGAATCTGAAACCTTGCAAACTTGAAGAAAATTTGGTCTATAATTCAAGGAAATCATTTTCCTGATGTGACCAATCATATTATCCAAGATATAACCTCACAAACAGGGCCTCCGACCAAGCTGTGCAACTAATCTGCATCAAATTGTTAGAAACTGCAAATGGAATTGGATTGGCAAACTGGGCAAACGGATTCATCACGACTCAAAAATCATTAGGATAGCACATTTCCATGCCTAGAATACAGGGGAGCTTTCAATTACCCATTTCATTCAATCGGGTGTAAAATTGTAAGACCTCAAAGTAGGTCATTCAGAAATCTACATTTGACAGTTTGACACACTGATAGAAATTGCAAATGGAATGGGCTTAGCAAACTAACCAAATGGATTTGTCACAATTTAAAGACAAAAATTCAAGAAGTATTTGACCTCTATAATGGAGTACAAAATGAATTTTTTTTAATTAGGTCACAAGGTCAAAAGTTACAATCAGTGAAATAGTGCTACTCAGAATTCTGATCAATTACACAATGCATGACAACAACAAACTACCAACTTTGAGGGGTTTGGAAACTAGTCAAAATAGATCGAAATGACTTGGAATTTGAAACATAGGTTCTTTCATATGCATAATAAACATCCCCAAAGTGGCAGGCCATGACACTCAACATGACACAAGATATTCAAATGTGAACTAGGCCTGTTACAACAAATTGACACTTAGGCAGAAATGCAGATTTTGACAAGTGCTCAAAACAAGACATCACGAAATAACTCAAAACTTGAAACTAACGAAGTGAGATGTCTTCAAATGTCAAAACAAAGGTGATTAGCACTTGACATGCATGGTAGACCTCAGAATTTCATTAGGGCAAATAGGCTCAAAAATCACTTTAGGGGGTCAAAATGCAAAATTTTAACATGGTACTTCAAAAACCTTTACTACTTTTTTTCAGTCCCAATAGACACGTCGAGTAACATTAGCATATTTACTGCATAATTTTGAACCAATGGCTTGGTATGCATTGAATAGATTTCTCAAAATGGTTCTCATAGTACTATTTTTAGATTTTCTCAACCCCACAATTGTCATTGTCTCTCTAAATTTCAGATTCTTAATCATTTCAACAAATACTTGACATCTTCCACTTTGATTTAATTTTTCAAAATAGTTGTTCCAAATATTTTTAACAATTCTTCTACAATTTCTTTCCAACATTTTATCATGCATTGGCCTCAAAATATTTTCATCAATGTCAATTAGAAACTTTGGTTTTCTATGAATTATTCTAGGAGGTGTTAACACAGTTGCATGCTCTACATTTTCATTAGGTGAATTAGGTGCATTTATACCCATCAGTTCAATTGGAGTATGTTTATGATTTTCATTTTCATTATGTGCATTCTGTTCATTAATGACATCGAATTGAAATGGTGCATTTGTCACATTAACATTTTCATCACTTATGTTGCTTGCATTTGATGATGTACCTTGTCATATTCTCCTCATACACTCCCTTTGTCTTTCCTTTTCTATCTCTTTTTGTTCAATTGTTCCTCTTTTGTTCTTTCCCATTGTTCATATTGAATGGACCCAATGAATAATATCATGAACATAGAATAACATGTGAACATCAAATACAAAAAATAAGAACAAATTAACCATTTTCTTGAAATGAGAACTTACAATGATAAAATAACATAAAAAACACAAATTTCAATAATTGCAAAGAAAAACATGCAAAATAATTGCAAAATTGTCTGTTCCTAGCGTAAAATAATAGAAAAATAGTTGTGGGACCTCTAAAAAACTTGCAATGACTATTTTAAGACCGTTGAACCAAACAAAGCTCCTAATTCCATAGAACCAATCTATGTTCCTAATTACTCAGAACCCGATCGGGTTATGAGAGCATAATGAATCCATGCTCCTAGTTACTTAGAACATAACCAATCTCTCCTCCTAGTTACAAAGGAGGAGAGAGAGAGAGAGAGAGAGAGAGAGAGAGAGAGAGAGAGAGAGAGAACAANCAATCTCTCCTCCTAGTTACAAAGGAGGAGAGAGAGAGAGAGAGAGAGAGAGAGAGAGAGAGAGAGAGAGAGAGTACAATTTTAGTCCCTTCAAACACCTATGTACTAGGAGGGTATAAAATTGTAAAAAATATGTACGAAAGGTTGGAAGATTGCAGAAAAAATCATGGATGGCCATTGAAAGAAGCAAAGGCAACCAATCATCCATTTAAAAAAATTCATGGGCGACCATTGAAATAAGCTATTTTGCTGGAGGGAAGAGCAGAAATTTTTTGCTAATTTGCAATGGCCCAAAGTGAAGGGAGCAACTCTACTTCCAGATGTATTTTAGGTTGCCCATCTATATAGTTTGGTGAAGAAGGGTGTGCATTTTCTGATTTGTACTACTCAAATTTCTACCATTTTGTGCCTCCTAAATACTGTGAATATTACCATACATTTCTTTTATACGAACTTCGCGGGGTGAAGGAAGAAAACAAAATACTCACAACAGACGGTGAGAAACAATTTGGAAATACTGAAAATCTGCAAGAAGAGATGAGATTATTGCGAGAAGATGGGAAAAATCAACTTGGTCAAATTATCAAATCCCTGAGACAAAATATTTCATCATTGCATGTAGAGAGCAAGAACCAATTGGGAACAATTCAAAGAATACAAAAAGAGATTGAAATCTTGAGTACAGAGGAAGAAAAACAAAGTGAGAGTGCAGAAGAGGAGATTGGGTTACTTTGGAGAGAGAGAGAGAGAGAGAGAGAGTACAATTTCACTCACTTGAAACACCTATGTACTTGGAGGGTATTAAATTGTAATAACTATATACGAAAGGTTGGAAGATTACATAAAAAATCAAGGATGGCCATTGAAAGAAGCAAAGGAAACCAATCGGCCATTTAAAAAAATTCATGGGCGACCATTGAAATAATCTATTTTGCTGGAGGGAAGAGAAGAAAACTTTCGCTAATTTGCAATGGCCCGAAGCGAAGGGAGCAACTCTACTTCCAGGTGTATTTTAGATTTCCTATCTATACAGTTTGGTGACGAAGGGTGTGCATTTTTTGATTCCTACTGCTTGAATTGTTACCAATTTGTGCCTCCTAAATACTGTGAAGATTACCATACATGTCTTTTATATGAACTTTGCGAGGTGAAGGAAGAAAACAAAATACTTATGGTAGAGGGTGAGAAACAATTTGGAATTACTGAAAATCTGTAAGAAGAGATGAGATTATTGCGAGAAGATTGGGAAAATCAACTTGGTCAAATTATCCAAGCCCTAAGATAGAAAATTTCATCATTGTGTGTAGAGAGCGAGAACCAATTGGTAACAATTCAAAGAATGCAAAAAGAGATTGAAATCTTGCATGCAGAGGAAGCGAAACAAAGTGAGAGTGCAGAAGAGGAGATTAGATTACTTCGGAAAATCTTAGGGGAAGCATTGGCTAATCCAAATGTCATGCTCTGTGCTTCTGATGGTTCAACATTTCAAGCACATTCTCTCTCTCTCTCTCTCTGGTAATGGAGAATAAAATGAATAGTTTTTACTTCTTCAAAACCTGATCAGGTTTTGAAGTACTTTTTTCTTTTAAGAACACGATCGTGTTTTGAAGTACTTTTTTCTTTTCAAAACCCGATCGGATTTTGAAGTACTTTTATCTTTTCAGAACCTGATTGGGTTATGGCTCAGGAAGAGGCTTGAAAAATGACCCAAAGGCTTGGAGACTCATTTTCCCTTCATTTTTGTTCTTTTGGACACTTTTTTATCTTGTAAGATTATTTCTTGACTTTATCTTCATCATGTTTAATTTGTCAACTGGGTAGCTTTATAGTTTTCACCATAATCTCATACGTCTTCTTAGCTTTCTAACCATATAATTTTTTCTATTTTTGGACAACATTCGCATAGTAAACTTTAATTTTCTTTACCAGTGTCTTGATTGTACTCATAGACATATGTCTACCATTTTTTTAATAACTTTTGAAATACTTAATAAAATTACAAATAAATTACTTATTATTTTTCTACACTTGATTCTAGACACTTTTAAAAAAAAAAATTCATTTTCAATTATTTTGATGCAAGTTATGCCCAGCACACGAACAGGTACCAAATTTTTAGGATGTGACCACTTCAAAAAATAACAAAAAAATAAATAGTCATAAAAAAATTACAAAAAAATACACAGCTTCAAGATCTCACTCTTACCTATCATCCTACCTAAGGGATTTAAAAAATACTTAATATAACTATACCTTTTGTACCGCACACGAAAATAGCTATGTTATGTTTTTTCCAAAAAAATTAGGAACATAATTTCATGCTCGCGAGGTTTGACCCTCTTAATTTTATCGGGTTTTAAAAACAATTAGTGTTATAGAAACTAGATTTAGAGTACTATAATTTTTAATTTTTACACATCTTCTTATTTTGAGTGAATGACCCTCAAACTCCTGTTCCAAGTTTAGGTTTACTCGATTTCAGAAAAAATGTGTCCACTTATACCCCCCTTTTTGGTCTACAACTTGGTGGACACACCCAGATAAAGCTTTCAGAATTATCAGATCAATTAGATCCAATTATAACTGAATTTGTTTCCTTGATTAAAAAACTATGCACTTTAGAGAAGTTTACTAAAGATAACAATGACAAGATTGCAAATATTGAATCTGATTTAACTGCAAGTGCACAGAGTCTAACCACTGATGGAAATGCAATAAAATTGCATTATGAGAAGATCATAGAGATCAAACGGTTAAGAATAAAACTTTGGGAAGAAGAGTCACAATTCAGAGAGGAGGTTACCAAAATTCAGTCCATACTGTTATCGAACCTCACACTTCTGTAGACTCACCTACGCTCAGCAAGGCAACTTATTGCAACCCCTGAGATGTCTGTAGAAGACAACATCTATGACATGCATGCATGGATTAAACTAGAGCACATGGCTCTTGAACATATGAAGGAGAAATGGGAGAAGATGATGGAGGAAATAAAATCCTCACGCTCTCATATTTTTGATAAGCTATAGGTATACACCTTTTCCCTTACTATCAAAAATGGGGGAAAAGTAAATTGATATGTACAAAGATCAATAAAAGGGGAAAAGGAAATACTATGTATAGAGATAGAGCATATAGTGAAAATCAGGAAATAGTATTAAAAGACAAGTCTATAATGTACATACATATACTATACTATACCGGCATATGCATAGGGGGAGTCATGAAATAACTAAGGTATATATACAAGGTGCTCATACTATAAATTTTGATAGTATTCTTTACATATATGTTTTTGATACTAATGTCAAAGGGGGAGATTGATAAACATAAAGTATTTCCATTAGTATGCAATGAGAAAACAAGTTGGATAAACTATAGGTTACACTACACTGAAAGTTAGTTTTTTAGTTCAAACTGAAAATACTAAGCAAGGAGGAAACCAATGACATAGCTTTGTAGTGTTAACCGAAAGTGCAAACCAAAAATGGTAAAGTGGAGCCCAACAGGAGGAAACCGACAGAGGAACCCGATGAACAAATACAGTGCAAATTGAAAGAAAAAACACAGTGCAACCCGAAAGACAGTCAAAATTATTTTAGAGCAAACTGAGCATCAGACACCGAAATTCAGTTACATCCCCAAAAAAGTGGATCTGACTTCCACATCAGATAAAACACTCATATTCTATTTATAGAGTTTTGTTTTGTTTTTAAAACCATTACTTAAGGGACAAGAAATATTATTGTAATTGTTTTAATCATTCTAACTGATTGAAAACATGCAGACTAGGAGATCAAGGTCAACTTGTAAACCTGTGATCATAGAGTTAGTTTTGTTATACATGAAACTTAATTAGGTCAATCTATCATATAAATAGATGTTGTAATCATTCAATATGAGAGATGAGAGGATGAATGTAGCCAATGAGCACATCTATGGATCAGACTGAAAGTTTAAATAAGCATAACAACAAAAGATGAAATTGGTTATCAAGAACCAAGAATAGAGGCTACCAAGCAACATAGGTATTAATCAATCACAATAGGTGATACATTTATACTTGTGAATTATAATGGATCTGTAATCAAGAATAGTTAGATTGCATACACTTAGGTAAATGAGTATTTTTGTCTGTATTCTAACAAGTGTAGCAAATAGAAGAAATCCTTTCAAGGAAGGTGGATTTAACAATCCTATTATAAATCTCTTAACCAAGTGCACACTATACAGTGTTGCTAAAGATATTAAAATAGTAGATCTTAACCCGTCTCCACATAATACTTCTAATAGGGTAGATCATTAGAAGTGATCAAATTGTAAGCCTTAACTGCCCCCTTCCAATCTGCAGATAGTGAATATTTTGTCGGTGTCATCACCACTGCAGTTTTTACCTTCTAACAGGGGTTTTTTGTGATATCATATCATGTGTTATGAGTCAATTACTTTCATGAATGTTTACATTTTTGATTAAGTTAAAGAATTGATGTCTTACACAAAGATAGTATAGAACAGATGGTTGGATAAAAAATTAATTACATAAAGGTTAAAGGATAAAAGAGATAAAAATTTTAGAGGTACTGATTCACTCCTCCCCTCTCAGTACACATTTCCCATTATTTCCAACATTTATATATTTTCTTCCTACTTAGTTCACCTATTAATTCTCACAATATTTAGAGCTACACAACTCAGTGATTGTGAAGTTCATTGTCTAGGAAACTATATATGATCGTGTTGGGATGTCCTAGGTGTTGATTTGTGGTGACTGATTAGGCAAGTACTGTACACTTTTCTATAACATGTCAAACATTTTTCAGGTTGACTCGTCAACCATTTCCCTAGGTTGACTCGTCAAGAAAGTTTTAGGGTTAGGGTTTTTCTATAACAAAAATGGTGTTAGGGTTATGACTTGTTAGAGTGTGAAGAAGTATTATAGCATTTTACAGTGGTATTGAGTTGTAAGGGATCACTAGTTGTAATCTGTTGAAATTAATGAATAATAATATTGGACTCTCTGTTTGGCAGACATAGCACAGGGTTTGGGTGAACCACGTTAAATCTTTGTGTCTTCTATGTGTTTTATTTCTATTTTGTATTGGCTATATTTGCATGTAACTATTATATTTCTATCTTTTAATCCTAACACTAGGTTCATTAGGGTTGTCCTAGATTCATTAGGAATATCCTAGGTTCATTATGATTGCCCTATTTTCATGAATGGTTACATGTCAACCTAGAATCTAGAAGTAGAGTTGCAAGACTTTCATCTTTGTGAAGTTAGTTTGTGAGAGTTGGTGTGTTTCCTCTTTGACATTATGCCATCTTAATTTGGTCGATAACAACACAAATATGATTGAGTTTCCTTTTTTTTAAATGTTTGATGTTTCTTTGATGTCTCTTGCAGGTTAAATAACCCATTCAACCACTTTTAAAATATATATATATAATCATAAAAATGGGATTGGGTTAATTTTTTTCAAAAATTTGATTATAAGTTATTTTAATTTTAATGTGACAAAACTTTATTTATAAAAACTCATACGAAATAAGACTTGGGTTTTTTTAGTGTAACACATTTATGTTATTTGAATTTTCAAATAACCCAAATGTGTTACTTGTATATTTGGGTCTTTTTAGGTGAGTGATCACTTTTTTATTCACCATCTTGGTGCACATATTGATATGATGATTATGATTGTGGATGAAAATGTAGAATATCTATATTAACCTAAAATGAATCTAAATGATAATGACATAATATGCTAGATGAGATGTATTTGTTGATTTTGAATGTAAGTGTCACCTAATGATACATCTGATACAAGAGTTGAATAAGTGGAATACTGGAAGATAGAAAATGAAATATAGATGAGTATGTATGTGTACATAAAATCCATGATTAAGTGAGGTCAAACCAGGTGAATGGAGATGAGGATAAAAAATTGAAGGATAGGAAGATATGATGAATTAAGTAGAAACCTACAGGATAAAGAGATGGGATATGATATAAAAAAAAAAAATCTCCATGTAATTATCACTTAATTTGATATAACATGAGATACTTAATAGTTTATGGCTTGTGGATTTTGACTGTGTAGCACTATTTCCATCAAAATTTCATATCACACTCCATGATCCATCATCAGGATGATAGCTAGAAAAGAGAGCTATCATCTCGATGATGGATCATGGAGTGCGATCCAAAATGTTGATGGAAAAAGTGCTACATAGTCAAAATCCAGAAGTAATAAACTACTAATTATGATGGATTGTGAAAACTTCATGCATCTAATGAGATACTTGTTAGGCCCAAAAGGAGGCAAGCACAATTGAGAGGAGGGTGGGGGGTGAATCATTTGTACATACCTAATACTTTAATGTCACTTTAACCACTTAGATCTGAAAGATAAACATTACTACAAGATCCAATACATATAACACAAAACACCAATATTTGTTCTTGAGGAAACCCGATTAAGGGAAAACCAAGTGGGATTCAAACCAAT
Organism: Thuja plicata; assembly: GCA_018584345.1. Classification (NCBI taxonomy): domain Eukaryota; kingdom Viridiplantae; phylum Streptophyta; class Pinopsida; order Cupressales; family Cupressaceae; genus Thuja; species Thuja plicata. The sequence continues at coordinate 1,103,600 of MU227900.1, forward strand.
AAGATGAATGTACTCCACTAAAAGTATTTTTTGGTTAAGAAAAAATAGAGAACAAATGATACACAAGAAACCAAAGGCTTACAACCCAATCTACATGCTCACTGTCCAAACCTCACTTCTCACAATACAATCACATATCTAGCCCTCATTTGGGTTCACCGGTCTACCTTCAATTACAATAGGATGACCATACAATCCATTACAACCAAACTGAAAAATAACATCTCCAATATAAATATAGTACCAATGAAGTACAAACTCTACCTTAAATGTAGAACACAAATATCAGAAATTCTCCTTACATTCACACATCTCACTCTCACCTCTCACAATTACAAAATGACCTCTCATTTATAACGATTACAAAGAAAAATCAACCACTGGGTTAGCTAAGACCTATTACAATAAAATATATAAACATTATGGTCAATCTTCAAAGAAATCCAAATCAAGTTGGCTAAGACTTAGGTAGGACCCAAATCTTCAACCATGAACACAATTATGTGTCGTTAAAGAATCATCAAGAATCACAACATGTTACTCCATCAATTCGGCTAGGACCTAAATGAATAAACACCAACACACTAACAAAATAGAAAATATGATCACCTCAATCAATGCGGACCAAAAACACGATCATCACATGATCCAAGAATATTAACAATCATCATGAATACCATCTAGAAAATTTTCATCATATCCAATACAAAATACAAACTCATCTTTATCTCCAATCAACAAGAACACTAAAATACCTAACTCTTTCATAACAAAAGATATCTTGTCATACTCTGAATCATGAACAACACTAGCTTCAAACAAAATGATAAGGCACAATGTAACCACAATCTTCGCAACCTATGAAACATCAAATCTAAGTCATACTAAACCAAATAATCATCCACTGTACAAAGGAACACTATAACATAAAAAACCAACAACTCGATCATACCTCACTCAAACTATCATCCAAACTTCTGTGAACCTCTATAGATAAACAATAGACACCTTTGAATAATACCTCATAATCACAACTTAAGATCTATAACATATCACATTAACAACTAAAAACCTCTTCACTGAACATATTGAACATGTTGTCTTAAACAAAAATTAGTATGTTGGTCCATCAATGACAAACATTAATGTCAGCACACCTAACTACCAAACTCTGACATGCTCAACAATCTTCCAAGAATCTCCCCCTTTGGCATTGATGGGAACATTTGAATTGAAAAACTGATCAATATACAAAGACATTAATATATCCACTTGATCACTCTAAAAGTATAATCTTCATATATTCACCTGATCACTATGAATATCCAACTTCAACAGAATCTCTCACAGGCATAATCACCTCTATTTTTCACGCAATCTCCCCCCCTTTGAAATCAATGGAAAAGTAACAAAGACATAAAAAAGAACTGAACTCCCCTCAAAATGCAAAAAAAAAGGAAAATCTCAGTACCAAACCATAATAACCATAATATTATTCCCCTTAAGGAGTAGTCCCCAAACTCATCAATCTAGTGAATGATATTTTGATAGATTTTCTCGACTGTTTTCATCCTCGACATCATTAGTTTTGATAAGGAGGGGCTATCACCCCAAGATTCTCCCTGATATACAGAAATGTATCCTTTGTCAAAGGTTTTGTAAAGATATCAACAATCTATTCCTTAATAGTCACAAATTCGAGTTTCACTTCCTTTTCACTAACTTTATCACTCAAGACATGATACTTAATAGAAATATTCTTTGTCTTTGAATGTAACATATGATTATTTATGATATTTATAGCACTAGAGTTATCACAGTGAATAAAAATAGGTTCATCAATTTTATCCTTATATCCTTCAAAATTTTCTTCATCCAAATAGCTTGATTATAGTTTATTGCAGCAATAACATGCTCAGCCTCAGCAATAGATTGAGAGATACAATCATGCTTCTTACTAGTCCAAGAAACTAGTCTCTTGCCCAAAAATAATGCAACTCCACTAGTAATTTTCTTATTATCCACATTACCTTCATAATAAGCATCAGTTTATGCACATAGATTAAAGTCAACTGTACCCTTCAAGTATCTAAAAATTCTCTTGAGAGAAACCATATGTGATTACTTCTGTTCAGATTGATTATTTGCAACAATTCCAATAGCATTTGATATGTCTGGTCTAGAATGATTTAGATATTTAAATCCTCTAATCATAAATCTATATAATGTCTTGTCAACACAAGAGGAATCATCATCCTTAGTTAACTTGCAGAAAGTAACCATAGGAGTTCCTACCAGTTTTGAATCTTCCATACCAAATTTATTCAACAATTATATGTCATATTTGGATTATATAATAAAAATTCCTTTATCCAACTATGTAATTTTTAATCCAAAAGAATTTCATCTCACCTATCATACACATCTCAAATTATTTTTACATTTCATCAGAAAAACCTCTACATAACTCATCTTTACCATCAAATATAATATCATCAACAAATACTTCAGCAAACAAGATATTATCATCAATTATTCTAAAATATAAGTTACTATCTTTAGTACCCTTGCTGAAACCAATATTTTTCAAATACCTATCTAATCTGGCATACCAGGCTCTAGGAGCTTGCTTTAATTCATACAAGGTTTTTTGCAATTTACAAACCATATCTTCTTCCTCAGTGAGGGTAAAACCATTAGGCTACTCAATATAAACATCTTCCTCTAGTTCATCATTTAAGAATATGGACTTAACATCCATCTGATATACTTTAATTTCTGTAAGCTACATATGCAATAAATAAGCTAGCAACTTCAAGTCTAGCTACAGGAGAAAAGGTCTCTATAAATTCAATACCTTCCATCTTTGAATATCCTTTTCATACTAATCTGTCTGTGTTCCGAACCACTTTACCATCTCCATTCAGCTTGTTTCTGAATACCCATTTATTATTGATCACATTTTTGTCAACAAGTCTAGGAACAAGAATCCAAGTGTTTTTCTTCTCAATCTAATCAATTTATTCTCTCAATGCTTTCATCCAACTCTCATCTTTGCATGCTTCTTTTATATCTTTAGACTCAAATTCATAAAACAAACATGTTTCATCCCTAGGAATTCTTCCTCTAGTTTGAACACCTCTATTCTTATCACCAATAATGACATCTTCAAATGAATAATCCTTAGTGGATTGGCCAAGCTAATAGTTCCTGATGTATTTGTGGATGTTGACTTTATTCATGAAAGACATTGATGTCTATTACCCCATGAATACAGAGATAAATTTGCAGAGTCTGAAAAATTGATATGTTAGAGAGTCTGGGGTTGCAGAAAAATTGATTAAATAGATATATTTTGTTTCAGTGATTGGTTGCAAATTTAAAAAATATTAGATCTTGGCTTTGATGTTTATAAGTGTAAGGTTAATGGCCAAAGTTTGCGACCACAACAAATGTAAAAGTGTGTTTCTAGGATAGCTTTTTAGTCGCCCTCCTAGCCATCTCTCAATTTGCAAAGTATTGGATGTGTTTTAATTTGATGTGTAAATGACACATCAATTGGCTTTTTTGAGAATTAATTGGGATTAACAAAAAATGTATAATATCCACCATTTTTGGTGCTTTCATTTCAGCGCTCATTTTTTAACACAGTGTGAAGTTAGTTTTGAAACCCTAATCTCATACAAGTTAGGGCATCACAGTTTGAAAGAATGGTATTAAGAAGTTATAGTGTCGCCATAGTGAAGTTAAACGAATGGTGATTATGAGTTAGTTTGCAGGAAAAATGTTGGAAATAGTGCAAAGCTTTCTGAAAGAAGAGATATCCAGGATTTGCCAAGATTTTTAGAATGGCATATTAGGTGTTTTATTTCCTTTCTATGATTTAGTTTATATTTAGTATTTGTTTATGTATGCATTCATGGATAATGATTATTTTCATACAAATGTTTATTCTGTTATCTAGTCTTACCATGCATGAATATGGATTTGTGTTGCATTCCCATACTTGGCATTGACATTTCTCGTATGGGTTTTTTGGGTGAAATAATTTTAGTTGTTCTTTACCCTAAGTACAGGTTCATATTTCATATTTTTTTGTTTTGTCTAAACAACCTATGTTGGGTTTCTTTGAAAGATCAAGTATATTCATTGAGGAAATTAATTCTTGGTTCATAAAAGCTTTTTTGGGTCTGCAAGATACATTATCATCATTCTATGTTAGGTCTTTCATGGTTAATGTACATACATATTGTATGTCTTCTTTCAAACCCGTGGTTGAGTTTGTGTTTCTTCAATTTGGTCGTTGATTATCATACATTCATTCTCAGTATTTTGTGATCGTGTTTATCTTATGTATTCTTGGGTCTTCCTTATTCAAATTAATCTTAAGGGTTTTAAGCTTCGTTTATGTCTTTCACATACTATCATTATATGATGTCATTCGAGTATCATTGAGTAAATTTTTTGAGCCGAGCATGGTATGTGCCTTTATCATGCTGAGTTTATCTTTGTTGCATTTGTTTGAAAATATGTCTATAGTGTATCTTCGAGCATGTTTACATTTCATTAAACATGGAACATGATGAAGATGTTATGGTCAGCTTTGGTAATATGGCATGATAGAGATAATGTTTTTCTCAATATTATTTTTAAAAAAGGCTCATATATTATTTCAGTGTATCATTGATGCATTTAAATATTGATATACAATTTATTAGAGGAAGTTATTGATATTGTTTGATAATAATTCATATAAATTATAAGTGGATTATGATGGCAACTTCAAGACATGTTATGTTTCATGATATTATTCAGTTTGATATCACAATTGTGAATCAGTTTTCCAAAATCCTTGACTGAATAGGTACTATAGTTATAGTCAATATGCATTGTCGAGTAGAAAGATATGTATTGTACTTAAGGTTGTATAGTTATGATTATAGGAACTACATGACAATCAGATTTTTTGATCTCTATATGTAAGAAAATGAGTGTAAAAAGGCTAATGAGGCATATAAGACTATTAGTGCGATAACAGTTTTCTATGAGATATTTGTATAGCTAGTGAGGCAGTGTAAAAGTGATTTCAGATTAAGACAGTGAGACATTTTGGGTGGTTTTTTTTACCCAAAGGGTTTTTCACTTAAGACATATCTTGTGTTATACTTTTATGTGTTTATCTTAACTCTATCACTTTGTTTCAATTGTCATAATTTAATTATATCTTTCATTTACCTTTAAAAAATGATAGATTATTTTTAACATCACTAATTCACCCCCCCTCTCAGTGATAATTGTACTTCAACAATTGGTATCAGAGCCATCCCTTATCTTTGTGTTTTCCTAGTTGAGGGAGTACATCATGAGTATTCAAAAGAATCTTTTTGTGTTAATACTGAGACGAAGTATTATAAGTCTTAAGATAGAGAAACAAAGGAAGCTTCTTGATTCTATTTATCATGATCTACAATGTTTATAAAAAAATATCACACTAATGTTGGAGATCTTGAGAAGATAAAATGGACTTACAAGGCTCAATAAGGTACAAGTAAAAGGATCAATCTAGACTTAAGAAATTGTAAGTTTTGTGGGTACATTCCTTATAAATCTGATTCATTTTCCCCCTGATTCTCATTACAAATATGAATCAAATAGAAACAAAATGATATCTAATAAAAAGATAAATTCTAAATGTTCTAGCTATAATAAGTTATTATAGAAACCAAAAGTAAAGACATAAGCTTTAGTTGTACAAACTGTACTTGCATATAGTTAAGAAAGATCTATGGGTATTAGATAGGGGATGTTCTCATCACATGATAGGAGATGAATCCAAGTTTACCAATTATGAAACATATATAGAAGGGACTATAAAATTTGGTAATAATAAATTCTTTGAAATTACTAGAAAAGGGACAATTTTACATGATAATCAAATACCTATAAATGATGTTTATTTTGTTGAAGGAATTACATATAATCTTCTTAGTGTGAGTCAAATTTGTGAGAATGGATATGATGTAACTTTTTTATGCATTAGGATGTGAGATCAAGAAAATTTTTGGTAGAACAATTGCTATTGCTAGTTTTGACAAAATTTGATAATACTATTTTCAAAGAGTGCCATGAAGGTAAGAAAACCAAGGTTAGTTTTAAACCTAAAGAATATACAACTACTAAGCCATTAGAATTGGCTCATATTGATTTATGTGGACCTACCAAAATAAAGTTCTTAAATAATGAAAGGTATTTCATGCTTATTATAGATGATTATACAAGAATGACTTGGGTCACTATCTTAAAGTATCAAGATGAGACATTTTATAGGTTCAAGATTTTTAGAAAAAAGGTTGAAAGAGAATCTAATCTAAAACTTAAATGTATTAGATCAGACAAAGGTGGAGAATTCACCTCTCAAGAATTTATAGAATATTGTGAAGAACATGGTATAAAAATACAATACTCTGCTTCTTATACACCACAACAAAATGGTGTAACTGAAAGGAAAAATAGGACATTTCAAGAAATGGCTAGAACAATGGTACATGATTCAAGTTTAGCAGATTGTTATTGGAAAGAAACAATATAGAGTATAGTTAAGAATTAACACAAAGTTTACACCATTACAACTATGGTATGGAAGATTTGCTAATGTGGGGTATTTTTAAATATTTGGAAGTAAATGCTATATTAAAATGGATAGTGATACTATTGCCATTTTTGAGTCTAGCTATGATGAAGGAAACTTCTTAGGATGTTCAACTCATAATAAGGCATATAAATGTAACAATAAAAGACTAAGATGTATTGTAGAGAGTACTAATGTTAAAGTAGATGAAAATATAAGGGACTTGCCAACAAAAGAAATAAAGATTTCTCAAGAAACAAAGCAAACATATGAGGTAGAATATGAACAAAAATCAGAAGAAAAGACTGAACAACAAGATGAATCTGATGAACAAATTAAATCCACGCCTAAAAGATCTTCTAAAATTTTGTATAAAATCATCCTCAAGAGCATATAATAGGAGATAAAAGGGATGTAATTCAAACTAGAAAAAGGGTCCAAGAACAAGTTCATCTATGATTGATTTCTTATTTTGAACGAAAAACCTATATAGAATCCAGTACTGATGATCTTTGGATTAAAGATAAGCAAGAAGAAATAAACCAAATAGAATGTAATAAAAGATGGGACCTTGTACCTAGACCTTTAAATAAAAATGTTATTGGTGCTAAATAGGTGTTCAGGAATAAAATTGATGAAAAAGGGAATGTTGTAAGAAATAAGGCTAGATTAGTATGTAAAGGATATTCTCAAAAAGAGGGTATTGACTTTGATGAGAATTTTGCACTAGCGGAAAGACTCGAAGCAATTAGAATATTTTTTCGCGTATTCAGTTTATAAAATTTTTAAGGTTTACAAGATGGATGTAAAAATAACTTTCTTGAAAGGTGATTTAGTAGAAGAGGTGTACATGGAACTGTTGGAAATGAGTTGAGTAACTAAGAGGGGAGGGCTATGTTGGTTCTTTTTCTTGTGTTGAGATCTTCCCTAAAATGTTTTGACCTTCTCAGTCATGTCCTCGCCTCAAAGTTGAAAATATGGTCAAAATTGTGAAAGCCTCTCTGAAAATTGATGGTCTTTAGGTAAAAATCAAAGTGAGATGTCAATAACCCTAAGTCCTAATTCATTCTTCTCAAAATGGCTTAAAACCCTAGCTCTTTGAAAAGCCCTTCTAATTTGAAGTTACTTTTTTGAGCCACTTAAGTCACTTAAAGCATGTGTTGTTTTCTCATATCTTATGCTAGTCGCAAGGTCTCCTTATAAAATTAGAATATTCCTTAGCGTTATGAGACTTAATGATTCCCTTCAGTCAGGTGATCTTTGTAAGAAAGGAATATACCTTATGTGATCTGGTGATCAAGCGATAATCGTTGATTTAGATCAAGATCCTGTGGTAGTCGGGGAGTCTCTAGATGTAACTCGAGGTTAACAAATTATCTCCTGATAATGAGATCACTCAGTCACTTCATCGCTAGATATAAACCAAAGTTAAGAAAGGGATATTTCATGGTTAAGTCACGTCAGAATGCCATGTGTTGTTGTTGATGGGCCCGGATGTAGTTTAAGGACAGTTCTCTTGAGTCACTAAGTCTCTAGATGATAAAGTCAAAGGTCAAAAAAAGGGAGATTTCATCTTGGCCACCCATTTTGATGTGATCTCAGGGTTATCGCCAAGTCTCGTGATGAGATTGTGGTTAAGAAAAATATCAAGTGACACTGAGTTTTCACAGTCGCAAAGTCTCTAGTTTGAAATATGGTTAAGGTTGAGTTTTCAAATTTCATTGTCACCTAATCTCATGATAGAGGTTGAGTTAAGTTGAACATCAAGAGATCTAGCAACATCCGTTGATGTAAAATTGATCCAGTGGTTTGTCGGGTTATCTCCAGATTTAACATGGGTTAGCAAATTGTGGCGACATTGAGATTACTCAGTCGTGTCATATCCAGAATTAATCTATGGTGGATAAGTTAAGTAAATGGTTAAATTTTCCCTTTGGTCACTTTATCTCTTAATGAAAAGTGAGTTAAGTTGTGAACCATGAGATCTAGTGACAACTGTTGATCAAAAGTTTAATCTGATGACAGTCGAGAAATCTCTAGATAAACTATGTAGTTAAGAAAATATAAGGCAATATTGAGTTCATACAGTCGCAAGGTCTCTTGATTCAACCAAGGTTAAAGCTGAGTTATTATGTTTCATTGTCACCTGATCTCATGAAGAAAAATGAGTTAAGTTAAAAGTCATGAGATCTAGCGACAACCATTGGATTGAGAGATGATCTCATGGTGGTCGCTAAGTCACTAATGAAAGTTGAAAAGTCAAAAGTCATCTAGCGATCATGAGACAAAAGGAAGATGAGACACATTTTCAAAAGGTGGGCATTAGTTGTTAAGTATTCAGTCATGTGGTCTCCAAATGACATTCAATGGTAATGAGATCACAGTTGCCAAGTCTCATATGAATATAGCGTTTGTGTTAAAGATTAAGGACTTGGAAAGAGCCATCGGATGAATATAAGAGAGGATCAACGGAAGTCGGGTAATGTCCAGATGATTGATTAAAATGAAAAATGATTCAATGATCATGAGATAAAACTATAGTCGCCAAGTCTATGAATGAATTATCAAAGAAAAGGAATGTGTAGCGATAAAGTGATTAAGGTGTAGTCGCTAAGTCCCCAGATGAAAACCAAAGGTTACAGTGAACTTTTAAAGAATTTCAGTTACTTGATCTCCTGAAGTAACTATAGTTAGTGAAATCACCCAGCAATAAGGAGATACACAGTCGCGAGATCGATGTAAAGGAACCTGAGTTAAAAGATGACTTTTCCTCACTTCCAGAAGGTACAGTGGCTAGCCAATGAGAAGTAAGGAATGAATGCCATGATGGAAAAGTGGTTGAAAGATAACCAATAAATTTGAACTCTGTGAGTTTAATGAAAGACACTCATTCAAATGTAATTTTATGTCACTTTCAGAGGCTATGACTAGGAATTGAATTTATGTCACAATATGTAAATTTATGATAGAAGTGATGGATTTTGAATCTGCAAATGTCAAAGGGATGTTTGCATTGAATTGACAATTATAATAAGTATGCCTATTATCATTTTACTCCAACAATTTTCAAGATTTCAGTGCATAAGTTTTTTGTGTGATCAGCGTTTCCTGAGAGCAGTGAGATCTTCAAGCAGCCATTATTGAAGTGAGGGTTTCAATTGGCAGTATAATTGGTTAGGAATTTAGAATTGCTAAGTGTTACACTGTTCGGATTCTCAGAGTTGCAAAGAATTAAGTGGATTGATAGTTCTGTAGTAAGGGTTTGGAGGAATTTTTTTTCAACATCAGTGAAAGAAGTGTGAGAAAAATAGAGCAGGAAAAATGAGTCAAGCACTCAGTGTGGCACCCACCATTGGATGAAGTGTAGATATTGGTGAGGATACGAAGGGAAAAAGGAACTATTATGATGAATTTCTTCAATTTCTACCAGGGTCTACCCAAATCAGAAAGGGAAGCACTGACATGCTTCTAGATGGCTTATCATATATTAGAGATGCTAAGACCCCAGGTTCTTCTGGATTTTCCCTTTTCAATTATTTCTGGGAAAATAGTGATCAAGAAATCCTAATTTCAAACCCTTGGACCTGTGGATTGGCCAACATAATAGTTCCTGATGTGTTTGTGGATGCTGACATTATTCTTGAGTTAGTAAATAGATATGATCCCCTCACCAAGGCAATTAAAAAGAATGACGAGAAGCCTTTGGTGACCTTGGATATAAATTCCTACATGAAATACTTTGATGTCTATTACCCCATGACTATGGAGATAAATTTGCAGAGTCTAAAAAAATAGATATGTTAGAGAGTCTAGGGTTGTAGAAAAATTGATTAAAGATAATCATGTCCCCTCAAAAATGAAGAATTATATTGCACCTATCCCAAGGGAGATTCCTTATTTTTACAAGGATTTAAAATTTTATATCAAGTATATTGCATATGAACTGTATAGAGTGTTGGGAGTAGATGCAGGGGCCGAAAGTATTAGTTCAGATATCCTCATGATTGTTTTAGACATGTAGATCCCTCACATTAGCACCAGCTATGATTACATCCAGTATATAATAGATAGGATGCATGAAGGGTTTGTGCAGATTCAGAAGGAGGAAAACCCTAGGTTTATGCAGTATTCAATATTAATGCACCTAATTTTCTATTATAATTTCCCTTTGATGGACTGCAACAACTTAAGGCCACAGAGATTCTTTTAGAATCAGCCCAACCCAATCCAGTTCTGGTTGAGGGAATGGAATTACACTTCTAGAGACAATGATTTATGTGCTTTTGAGAACTGGATGATATACCCAGTCTTTAGGGCTATTACTTTTGACAAAACAAGGCTACTAGTAAAGGTTCTACAATTATTGAGGCCATGTGACTGTGTGGACAAATGGCCTGGAGATCACAACTGGGGGGACTTCTTTTATGAGAAGAATTTTACATTGATAAGGGTATATGGTTGCTTATACCCACCTTACATTCTCCCATTCCATGTGCCACCTAGAATTTCTACCATGGAATTTATTAGGCAGTTAATTTTGACAGATAAAGAACATCTTGCTCCCCATAGAAAGGGAACATTTACCCCGAGATAATTCAAAATATTGGGTTTTACAATTGCAAAATGGGGTATAGACCTGATAAATACATGGATGAGCCACTATAGAATGAATGTTGCCCTGTGTAGATATGTGGACACAGAAGGTTTCATCTTGAGTGCTAGGAAACTGCTCATGCCTTCCATTCCATATAATAGAGGGCATGAACAGTGCATGGAAGAGGACCTCATCAGAAATATAATGGAAGATGAGGAAGTTGACATAAAAGCAAAAACATTCAATGATTTGATGGACTTGGAGAGACAAGTAAAGAGAAAGGGATATACCTTTGGTGGTTTTTTCCACAAATACCCTATTTTGATAGGCTTGATGCAATGATCCAGTCCCATAATTTATTGTGTAATCAATTAGAATACATACTAGTAGAAAGGGAGAAGAAGAAGCAAGATCAATACTCTTCTTCTGAGTATGAAGATGACAATGAAGAGGAATACTATGTTCCTAATCCCCCTCCCATGGATCAATAAGTGATAGAAGAAAAACTAGCTAAAATGGAGCAAGCTGAAAAATGTTATTGACCTAACAGAGGTCCCAAAAATAAAGGTTACCAATGAACCTCCTCCCAAAAGGTAGAAAGTGGAACTTGGGGAGCCTTCGCAGAGAAAAGAGAAGAAAAAAGATAGGATAGCTTCTCTAATCCCAGCGTATAGGGCATATGATCATGAGCTTAGAAAGAAGATCAAAAAAGGTAAGAAGCTGGTAAAGGACACCCATGAAGAGATTGAATTTCCTTTATTGACTTGCACTGATGAAAGAACAATACAACAACAAAAATTTTTGAGTGATGATAAATTCATCAAAACAAAAGAATTCAAGGAGTTTCTCATTTGGAACAAACACAAAAAAGTGGAAGAACAATTTAAATTGGAAGGAGATGATCTAGTCACAGAAGAAGCCTTGCAATAAATACAGGGTTATGATCCTGAGTCAGAACAAATGACACCTAAGTAGGCCAGGAAACTAGTAAAATCCACTGGGATGCTGCTGGTAGAAGGATGGGATCTTGCTTCTGCATTCACCATAGACCAAATTAGAAAGAAGCCTGATGTGAAATTGTTATCAGAGGTTCATGTGGGTGAGATGATAAGGGGATTTAGATACAATCCAAAATCCCAGGCACTAGCAATGTGGAGCTTGGCTCCTAAGGATCAGAAGCCATCAGTGATAAACATAGAGGAGAAAATAGTTGGCAACCAAATTTTTTGGTCCATCCAAAATACAGGAGACTTGGAAATTTCCCAAGTTCTCACACATTTTGCTCATCTTAATGAGGCTAAAAAAACTCAATTTTTAGAAAAATTGAATAAATTGACAACTGATACCAGTGCTATTGTAAAGGATAGGGAGCTGTGTAAAATACAAATCCACAATAAGCATAAGCTGATTATAGAGTTGACAAAACAGTTGATGGAAATTCCTGAGGTTGCTCCTACGGAACCTAAAGAGGTAGCTAAGGCTAAAGTACAAACAGATTTGGCAACAGGGCAATCAGAGGAGGCTATCAAAGAGAACAATAGTGTAGTTATGGGTGCCCTGTCCCACATCTTTCAGCATAGAATAAACATTTTAAAAGATAAGGCAGATGTAGTATTTGATGCATATGGAAAACTGCCAGGGTTACATGCTGAGATTACAAATTATGTAACAATTTTGAACCCTTGCTATACTACATGTTCAATAATGAATAGAATTTTTGAAAGGTTGGCATCATTACAACCTTTGAGGAATGATGTACTAGAGGTATTGGTCCAAATTTCAGAGGAAATAGAGAAGATAAGATACACTTTGTCTTTCTTTAAAGGTAAGGTAAATCAAATAGAGGCCATAATGAAAATGTTTGGGCCAGAGTACAATAAATTTGTACTCTCTATTAGTTCAGATGATAACCAAATCAAGCTATTAGGGGCATGGATCACTAAATTTGATAATGTAATTCCAAACAAAGACATATATATCTCTAACAAGGGTGAGCTTGATATGGAAAGGTATAACAAGATTTTGGATGAGGCCTTTAAGGCTGAAAAAAACTTCAATAAGTTTGTGATAGGTGTAAAGAATATAATAGATGCCAGATAGGATAGGCTAAAGATAAAGATGGAGAATATTCAGAGCTTCAACTGGCGAATTGATGTAGAGGTCACAACATGGGACACCTTGACAAAACCCAAGAATAAGAAGGCCATACACATGGATTTAGACATTCTGGATACAGAGTAAAGAAGACACCTGAGACCTGATCTCTGAGCATAGGGAGAATGAGTACTTCAAAGTCTTGTGTAGGTTAGCCTGGAATGGTAGTCACTAGGTCTTGTTGCAACTATATGAAGTTATTTTGAATATCAACAGACAAAGGTGCCAGCTAGATGAAGATTGAAGACCAAATTCAGTTGTCAACAGATTTTGTCTTTCCACCGCCAAATGAATCAACTAAATATTTTGTATTTTAGTGTCTTTAGGAGTAGCCTAGTCATCCGAAGCTTGTTGGATCCTTGATCTTTTAAGGATTCCAAGATGACTAGTTCTCACTATAAATAGCATTTTGTAACATTTTGAAAAGGATGGTAAAATCAAAACTGCTAGGTAGATTTTTGAATTGTGTCTGAGCTTTAAGTTCTGAGTCAATTTGAATGTATTGAAATCAAGATCATTAACAAAATACAATGGAATTTTTAGTTTCATATCATTGATTTCTTTTTACATTTACTTTCAACTCTTGTATGTTTAATCTGTAAGGCATTTTAAATGTACTAGTTATAAGGTGGCAGTGTTATTATTTGTAAGTTGCTTTCAAGGAGGGTTTAAATCTTGCAAATAGTTACAAAGGGTTAGTGCTTATGCAAGAATTTGATACAGAGGTTTGAGAGTGGGAGGATAGTCTATAAGGCAGTCTATCTAAACTTTTACTTGTGTTCCAATTAATTATCTTTGGTGAATGTATGTTTCATTCTGACTCTATGGCCTAGGATTAGGCACTGGTCAAGTTCTGATAAGTAGTTGTTATCATCAAATCAATCAAATATTAATCAATCTTTTACTTTCTGTTAACTAAGAACATACATGTTTAGCTAATTGTATTAAGAAATATAGTTCATCACAGTGATTTTTTGAAGAGGGAATCAATAGGTTAACCTTCCTAAGCCAAGTGGCCTAAAAAGAAGAAGGATCATGAATCCTTGATCTAGTGTCAGATTTGCCAAAAGTCAATAGTCTGTTGAAGGTGCACCCACTTGGGTTTGTGGAGCCAAAAGTGTAGAAGGAATTTTATTCTTGTTAATTATCCTTTTTCCCTGTATGAATCTAATTTGGGAAACAAAGAGTCAAGCATTTACTACTGTCTACTGATTCTACAAGAAAAAGTGCTAACAAATTGGCGACTCTACTGGGGATATTTTAATGTTCTAGAGTCATGTTCATGAAAGATTTAGTACTTGAAATATTGATAATAAGTCTATTGTTCCTCATAATCATTAAAGCAAGTTTATTCTGCTTATCTGTCATTGAACACAGTTTGAAGGTCTTGGTCCTGAAAATGATACAGATCTTGTCTCAAATGGAGTGACTGGTAATTGTAAAGCCTCTAATCTAATCCCGTATTTTTTTTCAAAGAAAATCCACTG
>MU227900.1:1125599-1137281 GCA_018584345.1 Thuja plicata
CATTTCTTGAATAGTAGAAACTCTAATAGCATATATAGGCAATAAGGTTCTTAAGATTTTACTTACCACTGTCTCCTCTTCAAGTGTACCTCCAACACCTTGTATAGCATTGACTACTTCTTTTATTATTGTGCTGTACTATGTGATTTTTTCTCCTTCTTTTATTCTGAGATCATCAAATTTTCCTCTAAGGATTTCTACCTTGGCTCTCAGAACATTTGCATCACTGTTATGTACAAGCTTTAGTTTGTCCCACATTTTATTTGCAGTTGTACAATCTTTGACATCTTCAAATTTAGCATCAGAGAGAGAGAGAGGAAGAAATCTCTATGACCATGCAATTGTGCTTATGCTTCACTCTTAATTGATCTACTGTTAATGGTCCTGTGGGAAATACATATTTAGTATCTAAGTATTGAGTAATATCATTACCAATAATTGATAAGTGGAATCTTATCCTACTTTGCCATGAAGCAAAGTTGTCTTTGTTCAACTTGGGCACATCTTGTCTATTCATCTTGAGATATTTACTTAGGTATTCAAACCTTCCTTCTAAGCACACAAGCTCTAATACTAATTGTTATTAATAACTGAGAGGGGGGGGGGGGGGGGGGNGGTGAATCAGTGGCCTAAAAAATTTATCATTTTAAACTTCAACCGCCAATCAAATACATCTAAGATTAGTAAGTCCCTACAAGATGCATGCCATGAAATACTTATAATGATTAACTCTCTATCGGTTTACCATGTTTGTCCTTAGTCTCTTTGATAACTGATAAGAAGTAAAACTATTTACCGATACTCAGTAAATATGCACAGTATACCAATCAATCCATAAATGCATATGTGAAATGTAAAACAATAAAGTAATAAACCATACACACATAACACATGGATTTTAACATGGAAACCTTGTTAAGAGAAAAACCAATGGGACTGGTACCCCAAATTTTCACTCTTTTGAAGTGAGTCATGTTAGGAGCCAACCCTGTTAAAGGTTACAAACACACTGTTAGGTGTGACCTTGTTGGAGGATTTTAATAATAGAATGTCACTTGATATCTAGCATATATATGCTACCAATATTAATCAACCTCTCTGGGCACAATAGGTATCTGGCATATCTGGTGCTACCTAACTGCATTAGCCTCCTTCTTAGATTGTGTGTCGGTATCAGGCACTCAATGCTATCTTCATGAAAATATTTTTCGCAATCTGTTAGGATATACCTCAATTATAGAAGAATTTAAGTCCTACTCTATTAAGAGACTTGATGCTTCAATGGTTAAACTGAAACACTATGATCTATTTCTAATGCAACTTGAATTGTATATTTTTAGATCTATTTAAGTACATTACCTCTCTAATCAATGTATCAATTCAATTCTTTGTACTCCACACTTTCTTCTCTATTCCTTGATGTCTGCAGAATTCATTAGCTCTCCTCCATCTTGATTGATCAGGACTTTATGAAGTTATCCTTCATCAGTTTCTCTCTAGCATCCTCTTTCTATTCACTCCCCTTCCTGTGTATGTGGTTTCTTACATAAATGAATTATGCTTATCTCTTATATAGACATGATAATCTTGGTTCTTGATTCTTGGCATGAAAAACAATCCACCCAATTTGATTTACAACTTTAACTCATAATTTATTTCATAGTTATCTTCTTGCCAACTGTACAAATCTTCTTTAAATCAATTACTTAACTTTGATCGAATAAAACAAATAAAACAACCAGTTAAGTCTATCCTTAAGCTTTGCCAACTAGATATTTTGTCATTTTATGAACTTTCTATTCTGGCGGTCAACTCTGTAGTTAGTCATCAGTGATAACTGCCAGTTCTGTCGGTGTGACTCTAGTCAACTTCAAGATCTCTGTCCATCAAGCATCGTTGGATTTTACTCATCGGGCATCTCTATTTTCAGCTCATCAGGCATCCTGTGAGTTTGCTTCATCGGGCAACACTGTCTTCTACTCATCGGGTATCACTATGACTTTTGTTCTTTGCCTTTACCGATGGTGTGCACTCCGTTGGTGTTGTCTGTCACTTAGTGAATACTTGACTTTTATGCATTGCTGAAAGCATGACCTCTATTCCATTGATTCTCTGAAGTCTTTGACATTATGTACATGACCGTACAGATGATATCAAGTTGACATCAATGACAATACAAACCATTAACTGATTTAATGCCTTGCATTATCTTCAACTTAACATTATCAAACATTCAATCAGTTACATGCCATAAGATATTGAACTTGAAAAAGCTAGAAAAGCTAAAGAGGACCTAGCCAAACAATTGGAGAAATTACAATTAGAGGTTTCTACAGCCGATATGAGAATGAAGATAGTTTTTCTACATTCTACTACTAACACTTCTACAAGTAGCTCTATACCAGTTGATCATGGGATACAACAACAAAAGCAATCTGGTGGCCCAATCCCAAATAATTAGGGGGCTGATCCTAAAGTGAAACCTTCTGGTTTTAATTCAAATGCTAAAATTTATGGCTCAAGTACAAATGTTCAGCATGTTGGTTATGGCCCAAGCATTCAAGTCTTCAACCTCATACAAAGTGTTCCCCCACCTGTTCAAAATCAAGTAGAAGCTACTGGACCAAGTGGTAATAATGTGCTTGAAAATTTCCAAAGGAGACCTGTCCACATGAACAGATACAGAGCTCTCTTTTTTGAAGGCATTCTTAGTCACCCTAATGTGATCCCAAATGAGGTAAGAGACAAAATCCCAAAGTTCACACGAAATAATGTTGTTACTTGTAAGGAGCATCTGAAAGTTTTTAGTGATAAGATAAATGACTTTGAGATTGAAAATGAGGATGTCATTATGAAGCTTTTTGTTCATTAATTAACAGAAGATGCTAGGGATTGGTTCAGAAATTTACCAAATGATAACATTTCATCTTGGGATGAATTTTTGAAATCTTTTAGAGAACAATATAGAGAGCATGTTAATTCTGGATACATGCTAAATGAATTCAATAACATTAAAAAGTTCCCTAATGAGAGTATGGCTGATTTTAACAGTAGATTTCAAAAGGCTATGAATAAACTTTTCCAAGTCTTGAGGTTAGATGAGGAAGTATGTCTTACCACTTATATCAATGCTGTTGATGGTAAAATGTCCTATTTATGCATAGATAAGAACCCAACTAGTTTAAGGGATGCTTATAAGATATCTATTGACATTGAAATTAATAGGAGAGCATCAGGAAAATTAGGGAAGAGGGAAGATAATAAACTTTGGAAGGAAAAGGGATGAGCCAACAAAAATGTCAAAGAAGATGATACAATAGATAAACTAGTAAGTGCAATGAAAGACCTTGCTGCCAAAATGGATAAAAATGATAGAGAAGGGTACCATTATAATAAGTACACTAACCAAAGATTTGAAAAATAGCCTAACCTAAGAGACTACCCTTATAAAACAAATTGGAACAATGGAAAACCAGTCTCCGATGGACAAGATAACCCAAAATCCAAAGAAACCCCAGATCCCCTAAAAAGGAATAGTGCCAACTATGTTGAGAATAGTCCATGGTGTGATGCTTGCATTATGCCACATTCTTCCTATCAGTGTCTAGTAGCCCAAGCCTTGTTTGATCAAACAGAAGAAAGAGAACAAGAAGGCACTACCGTAAATATGTTCACTGTAAAGAGACTATACCCATGGTTTTTTGATATTGGATCATCTTTTGATAATTTGTGTACAAAAGATAATTCTTGTTTTTAATATCAATCACATAATCCACCCTATCAAAGTGATTAGGTTGATAGTGTTTCACAAGAAACTATAAATATAGTGGGAAGTGACAACTCACATTCTCATTTTAAAACTCCCACTAATGAGGAAAAGAGGTCTTTGACTGTTGCAGCAATTAATCAAGAAAGAAATACATACAACTTGAGAAATAGAACAGTGCAACCAGCTCAAGGCAAGTCTTCCCCTGTCTATGTAAGAAAAGATTCACCTCAAGTTACTGAGGATTCTCATGTCAAGGAAAATAAAGGTTATAAGAATGAAAGATAAGAAGGACCTTCCTTTGATCATGCTGAAAGGGACGAAGCAAAAGAGGAACTAGTACCCATTGAGAAATCCAAGAAAGTGAGAAAGATGAGTGATATGTCCTCTAAATTGCTCCTTTTTGACATGAAACATGCTCTGACCCAAATGAAAGTCTCAGTCCCACTCATGGAGATGCTGAAAATAAAGGAGCACAAAGAAGTGGCTCTAGCACTTTTAAGAGGGATAGATGATGTATCTATTCCCAACCAAGAGAAAATTCCTTTGACACCAAATGATAGTAGAGTGGACAGTCCACAAATAAAAGGAAAAGAAAAAAGCATAGAATTTTCCAATATTTGCATTGGCAACATAATCACTCAAGAACCATTATTTGTTGACCCTTTCTATGTCATCTTAATGGTTAATAGTTTCTTTGTAAAAAATTGCATGATTGATTCTGGAGCTGCAGCAAATGTAATGTCTTATCATGTCATGAAGGAATTGGGCCTTTAGGTCACCACATCTGCTAGAATTTTTTATGCTATGAAAAACAGGAAAGTTCCTATGATAGGAACACTGAAAGATACAGAAGTGAAAATTGTTGCTTTCCTTGAAGCAACTTACAAAATGGATATATTGGTAGTGGACACTAAACCATATTATGGTATGCTTCTATCAAGGTAGTGGGCAGAAATAGTAGGTGGAAAAATGCAATTAGATTTGTCCTATACAACTATCCCTATAAATGGAAATGAGGTCAAGTTGTACGGAGAGCCCCGGTCACCTATCATGGTGGAGGTGGTTCTACTTGACCAGCTAAATTATTGTATAGATGTTGATATGGAAAATTTTATTGTGGAAGAGATTAAGCCCCAATTAAAGAATAGTGACCCAATTATGGATGAATTGTTGCTGCAACAAGATGGACTGTGGAAAATGTATTTTGATGGTGGATGTTCTAAGGAAGGACCAGAAGCTGGAGTTTTGTTTATTTCCCCATCATGTATCACCTTCAAGTATTCTTTCCTACTAACTTTTCATTGTACAAATAATACTGCTGAGTATGAAGCCTTAATTTTAGGGATGGATATAACTATTAAGCATGGTATTAAATGTTTGAAAGTTCATGGGGATTCTCAATTAATTATATCTTAGATAAGGGAACATTATGCTGCTAAAGATGACATATTAAAATTGTACAAGTTGCTATCTGGGATAGGATAGAATTCTTTGATGCCTTCAATATCCTATGGATAGAGAGATCCAATAACATAATGGCAGATTTCCTGGAAAATGTTTGCCTCAAAAAATAATGATGTTACCCTTACTGGCATGTCTGTAGTTGAAATAAAATGTAGACCTGCAGTCCCTAACAATATTCATAATTGGAAAGTATTTGAGGATGATGATGATATCCTTAGGTTTATTCTGTGTGTAGATCAATATGATGGTCAAAATATTGATTGTGAGTCTTTGATAATAGTTTTGGATGATAAGGAATATATATTTGACCAAGAAGTTATCCAGTTGGCTACTAATCACATTCCCAAAGGGTTGGTTGAGTTGGAAAGTATGTTTACCATAAATGACAATTATATGACTCAAAAATCCAATGCAAAGGTAGAAGATTTAAAAGAAGTTAACTTGGGATCTGAAACATCTCACCAACTAGTCTATATCAGTAAAAAGTTGGATAGCAATGTGAGACTGAATTTGATAAAATTGCTAAAAAGGTACAAGCATGTATTTGCCTGGTCTTATGAGGATTTGAAAGCTTACAGAATAGACTTATTCTAGCATGACATCCCTCTCAAAGAGGGTATAAAACCATTCAGGCAAAAACAAAGGCCCATTAATCCACTGTTGGCTACCAAAATGAAAGCAGAATTGATGAAACAAAGAGATGCATGTATAATTCAGCCAATAAGACATTCATCATGGGTTTCTAACCTAGTCCCTATAAGAACGAAGAATGGGGACATAAGATTATGTGTTGATTTTAGGAACCTCAATGTAGCCTCATTAAAGGATAACTATGGACTTCCAAATATGGAGGCTATGTTGCATAAAGTCACTAGATATGACTTATTGTCTATGATGGATGGGTTTTCAGGGTACAATCAGGTACTAGTCAAAGAATTTGAGAAATTCAAAACAACATTTACTACTCCCTGGGGCACTTATGTGTATGCTCACATGCCATCTGGTTTGAAAAATGCTGGTGCAACCTTTCAAAGGGCCATGGATGTGTCTTTCAAAGACCTTATAGATTATCTGATGGTAGTATACCAAGATGATTTGATAGCTTTTTCGAAGAGGGCAGAGGATCATTGCAACCACTTGGAGAAAGTGATGATAAAAGAATTAGAATATGGGGTGTCTTTAAACCCAAAAAAGTGTCACTTTTTTGTTACTAAGGGGAAACTTTTAGGCCATATAGTATCAAAAAAGGGAGTGAGGATAGACCCTGAAAGATTTGAAGCCATTCAAAAGGTACTTGCTCCCAAAAAATTAAAGGGTGTACAATCATTCCTAGGGTAAATTAATTTTGTCAGGATATTTATTGCCAACTTTGCAGAACTAGTTAAACCCATTGTCAAGTTGCTGAAGAAAAATGTAAAGTTTGAATGGGACCAAGAGGCACAGTTAGCCTTTGAAAAAATAAAACAATATATTCAAGAAGCACCAGTCCTAGTGTCCCCTAATTATAACATGCCCTTTTCTTTGTTCACTTTTGCTTCCTTCCATACTATTGCAGTAGTCCTATTGCAAAAGGATGGTGAGGGATTTGAACATCCCATTGCTTTTTTAAGCAAGTCATTGCAATCAACTGAGTTGAACTATTAGTTGATGGAGAAACAAGCTTATGCTCTGGTAAAGGCAGTCAAGGCTTTCAGGCCATATTTGGTATGTGCAAAGGTAAATGCTTATGTTCCTCATACTACTGTCAAGGACATATTTGTTCAGAATGAGGTAACAGGGAAAAGATACAAATGGATAAACAAAATTCAAGGGTTTGATTTGGACATCCATATCACTAAGTTGGTGAGAGGACTAGGATTAGCAAAGTTGATGACAAAAGAGAATTTGGACCTGGTCCAGGTCAACAATGTTGATACAAGTGAGAATTGCTTGACAAGTATTGAAGTGAAACCCTAGTATGCCAATATTGTATATTTTTTTTTTAAATTCTAAGTGTCCATATAACCTAAGTGATAACCAAAGGAGGAGTTTAAGCTTACAAGCTAATAAATATATCTTGTTGCATGGTGACTTGTTTTGGAAAAACATAGATGGGATCTTATTGTTGTGTCTTGACAAAGGACAATCAGAGAAGATTTTGAGAGAAATGCAAGCTGGAATGTGTGGAGGGCACTATTCTACTAGATCAAAAATGCATAAAATTTTGAGAGCTAGATACTATATGCCTTGTTTTTTTTAAGATGCTTATTCTTTTATCAGAAAATGTGAGCCATGCCAAAGATTCTCAAGAAAAATGAAGTATTCAGGAGCCTTATTACTAAATCCTATAGTAGCAGAGGCCCCCTTTGCAATGTGGGGAATGGATTTTATAGGAGAGTTTGTTGAGAAATCAAGTGGGGGCCATAGTTGGATTCTGTTAATAACTGACTATTTTACAAAATGGGTGGAGGCTATTCCAACCAAAAGAGAAACATGCATAGTGGTCATTGATTTGTTGATGGACAATGTGATCACCATATTTGGTGTTCCCCTCAAGTTGGTGATGGATAATGCCATGTGTTTCAGGTCTGAAGAATTCACTGATTTTTGCTCCAGTCTAGGAATTGTTAAGTCTTATTCATCCCCATACCATTCTCAAACCAATGGTCAGGCAGAATCCAGCAACAAAAGTATCTTATAAATTTTGAAAAAGACCCTGGAAGGTAATAAAAAAGCCTAGCATGTGAAGCTAAAACTTGCCCTTTGGGTAGACAAAATCACTGTCCAAAAAGCCACTAGAAAGTCTCCCTTTGAGTTGGTTTATGGTGTTCAATCAAGAATGTCTATCAATAATTTGCTACCAATTTACAAGTTTATCCAAGATGAGGAAATTGAAGTTTCTGAACCTATGGAAGAAAGATGGTTCAGTTGGTAGAATTTGAAAGGAAACTAAGTGTGCAGAAAATAGTTACCTATGCTAAACTCCCGAGAAGAGGATCATGCAAATTCAGATTTAACCCTTAGCAATTACAAAATGATAATACAATAACATGCATACATGGAAAAATGAGAATGACAAAATAATTTACCTTGAGGAAAACCTTTCGGTAAAAAACCCCAGCACTCTAAAACCTGCACAATGTATTAATCAAAACTAATACTATTTATAATAAACTTGCAATGCAAGTTCTTTCAGGAGATAATCAACACTTGAAGACAAATTCGGCAACATAAAAATGTTCCAACAATACACTAACTTCTCTCAAATTCACAACCCTAAAAAATGCTTATATCATGCGCTTCACTTTTTAGGGCAACTTCCAAAAATAGCCATATTAGGGTTTTACCATTCTCCAAGAAAATAGGAACCCGAAGGAATCACCCTGAACCCCATGATTGCAGAAGAGTGTATAGTACTCAACTGATTAGTTGCCACATGTCTTGCATGTCTTCACCCATCATCGAAACTTCCACAATTAGCTCTTACAAATATTAATGATCGTCATAGGAATCCATCATAACTATTTCATTCATGATTACCTTACACATTATCCAAAGTGCCAATAGTTGGAAAATATCAAATGTAAGGAAATATAAAAGGTTGAGACACCTTATTCCTAACATTCTCCCACTTGTCAAACACCTTGTAAGATCCAAAGGAAATAATAGGATTTAATTGCTATAGGTCAAGAGGCCCATAGACTCTGAACACCATCTGAACTTCTCTATGCCCACAGGTTTTGTCAATGCATCTGCAACATTCTTTACTATATCTACCTTCTCCAAACATACCTTTCCATCCTCTACCATATCTCTCACAGAGCGAAAATGCACATCAATATGCTTCGTTCTGGCAACGAAAGTTGGATTCTTTGCAAGGAAAATAGCACTCTGACTGTTGCAACAAATTGTAATTTGTCCTGCATCAACACCAACATCCAAACACAATCTCTTAAGACAAATGGATTCCTTAAAAGCATGAGTAGCTACCATGTACTCTGCTTCTATCATGGACAAAGCAACCACAGGTTTTCGCTTACTCATCCAACTAATGGCACCACCAAACATAGTGAACACATAGGCACTAGTGGATCTCCTACTATCAATGTCACCTGCCCAATTTGAATCCACAAACCCACGAATACAAACTGAATGTGGTGCTCCAGAATATTTTCCATGATAGCATATGGAATACTCTAATGTACCCTTCAAATATCTAAACACTCTCTTAACTGCATCCCAATGTACCCATCCAGGTTTAGCCATAAACCGACTCAGGACTCCCATTGCTTGGGCAATGTCTAGTCTAGTACAGACCATAGCATACATTAGGCTGCCAACTGCACTCGCATAAGGTACTTTTATCATGTCCTCCACCTCACTAGGAGATTTTGGACAATCATCCACATATA
Organism: Thuja plicata; assembly: GCA_018584345.1. NCBI lineage: Eukaryota > Viridiplantae > Streptophyta > Pinopsida > Cupressales > Cupressaceae > Thuja > Thuja plicata. The sequence goes on from MU227900.1 coordinate 1,135,224, forward strand.
ACTTTGTTACCATAGAAACATGAACACACAATGGTCTACAATCTACCATGCTAAACCTATCCAACACAGACTTCACATACTTACTCTGACTCAACCAAAGTTTTATGTTAGACCTATCTCTACTGATTTCCATACTCAGAATATACTTGGCTGCCCCTAGATCTTTCATCTCAAATTATGCTAACAACTGAGACTTCAAATTAGAAATCATACCCATACCCTTCCCAATCAACAACATATCATCAACATATAATGCAATAATAATAAGGTGATCATTGTCAACTTTGAAATAAATACAATGATCTAATTTTGATCTCAGAAAACCAATTGACAACACAAAGGCATCAAATTTAAGGTACCACATCCTAGGAGATTGTTTCAAACCATATAGAGACTTCTTTAATCTGCAAACCAAAGACTCTTTACCTTTTTGAATATAGTGCTTAGGTTGTGACATATGGATCTCTTCCTCCAAATCACCATGAAGGAAAGTTGTCTTCACAACCATTTGTTCTACCTCTAAATCATACAATGCTACTAGAGATAACAAAAATCTAATGAATGTAAGATTTGCAATAGGAGAGAATATTTCACCATAATAAATTGCCTCCAACTGTGAATACCCCTTTGCAACCAATTTGGCCTTGTACCTCTCAACACTGCCATCTGCACAAAATTTCTTCTTAAACACCCATTTGCTTCCAACAGGTTTCTGTCATTTAGGAAAATATACTAGGTCCCAAGTTTTGTTCTTCTCCAATGAAGCCATCTCATCATCCATGGCCTCAATCCAGGAACCTGCATCCTCCATACCTATAGCCTCTTTCATAGATCTAGGCTCATCAGTGTTTGTAATCAAGGCAAAAGAACAACTGGAATCTAACGTAGAAAATCCAAACCTCTCTAGTTGCTTTCTTTCTCTCATGGATCTCCTCAAGGGCTGAGGTTGAGGTTATTCTACCTATTCTTCTAAATTTTAAGAGCTTCTAGAGCTCTCCTCATCATCAGATCCATCACGGTGTCTCTGTTCAATCTTCTCAGGGGTATGAGGCAACTAAACAACATCTTCTTTCATTTCTTTTTCATCTGGCTATAGCACAATAGGAGAAGGTGTTAGCTCTCTAAAAATAACATTTCTTCTATAAAACACCTTACCAATCACAAGATCCCAAAGATTGTATCCTTTCACACCAACACTATAGCTGATGAAGATACATTTTACAGCCTTGTTTTCCAACTTAGATCTTCTCTCCTTAGACACATGTGCATAAGCTTCACAACCAAAAACACAAAGATGTCTAATTGAAGGCTTCTTACCAGACCACACCTCCATGGGTGTCTTACCAACAAGAGCTGATGTAGAAGATCTATTAACCAGATAGAAAGCAGTGGCCACAGCTTCAGCCCAAAACCTTTGTTCAAGGCCAGCTCCACTAAGCATACTCCTAGCCTTCTCCATAAATGTCTTGTTCATTCTTTCTTCAACTCCATTTTGTTCTGATTAAGTAAAAATAGGTTTTACAAGGACCCGAAACCTTTACAAAAAACCAAAGAGTGCAGCAGGTTTTACAAGGACCTGCAACCTAGAGTTAAAAGATAAACAGTTTTAAAACATAAACAACTATGCCAAAGCATCAAAATAGGAAGGAACAAAAAAACAATGATACAAATAGAAAAAGTCCCAATGAAACAATAGAAGATAGCAGGGACAGCAAAAAACCCAACCAGGAGCACTGAAAGAACATCTACATATCTTTAACCATCTCCTCAGCTTCGAGGACCATAATTTGCATGTTATTGACGAAAGTTTTCAGCTCCTCTGTTTCTTTGTCCTCCTTTGGACCCTTTTTCTTAGTGTTGGCTCTGGTACGCGATCCCGGTCCCATCTTCTCCACTATACTACTGTCTTTTTCCTTGTTGATCATATCCAATTTGTCCATAAGAATTTGAGCATGACCACAGTAAGCTTTTAGGCTTATGAGACATTGTTCCCCTATTTTTTTAACAGATGCCTCCAGTCTTTTAACTTTTTTGTGCAAACTCTTAATTTCTTCATCC
>MU227900.1:1148542-1161070 GCA_018584345.1 Thuja plicata
TTTGTCATTTATGGCAACAAAGGAATGTGGTCAAGTTACTCAAAATGACTTAACACAAAAAGTGACTGTATAACATCATATATACATATACTTCTCCGCATATACACATTCTATATTACTCCCCCTTAGACATTAATGACAAAGGTGTACAAAAACTTGTAAGTCTACTACATACTTACTCCATATACACTTCAGGGTACGCAATTTTAAGAGATTGGATCTCTTTCTGTGAAAATGCTTTCATAGCATCAACTGTTTGTATATGCGCGCATAATGCATATTTCAGCTTCTCCATTTTTATCAGATCCATGCAGGGACCTTGATCATATGTCACAATAGTGGCATCAATCTGTTTAATGTTCTCATTGAGGACTGCTAAGGATGGTGCGAGTGCATTTCTTAACTGGGTTTGCCTTACCCTTGTCTTTCTGATTTCTAGCTTTGGTTTCTCAATTTTATCTAACTGCCCTTGGTAGACATTGTTACATATGTTCATGTCTTGCATGGAAGTTTCAACTAATTTTCTTTTTCTGTCTATCATTAACTCTACCTCTTCTACCTTTTTGGTGTGCTCAGAGGTGATCTTTACTCTGTCCATACAGTTTGCTATGACTCTCTTTCCTTTATCTGCTAATTCCTTCAAAATAGATTGCCCAATCTTTAAGGAGTTCAAGTCCAAGGTAAAGTTCTTTACCAAATCATCCAGTCTCTCCTTCTTGTAATCATCTTCTGCAATCTTAGTAGCAGATTCTACTAAGCTTATAAAGTGTGATTTGAAGTTTGACAAAATGTTGTCCACATCTTCAACTGATTGGACTTTGGCTACTTTCTGATCGACGGGCACTAAGTCATTCAAAATGTTCACTGTTTCGAAAAAGTGAGGGTTCCTCATCACTTGTTTTTCCTTTTCTTTTTCCATAGCAAGAACACTGATTTTGATTAGGTCTTCTTCTCCCCATGCATCCAAACTTGCTGAATCAGGAGTTAACCTTGACAACAATGAGGTAGATGGTTGAGTGGATGGTGAGAATATAGTGTTCTGACTGGTATCCACACATTCAACCTTTACTGGATTCTCTTTTATTGGCGTCATGTCACCTTGAATATCATCTTGCGTATCTTCATTTATGCCAATTTGATCATTGATGAGAACTTCCTCTTGTTGTGCAGCGGTATCATCAATGCACATTTCTTCAGTGCTTAAAAATGCCTTATCAACTTTGTCCATATCTTTTTTAGATGCAGTCATGGATATCTTGACATTGTCAACTACTATAGTGTCTTCTAAGTCTTTATTTGTATCAGAAGTTATTGTCACTGTGGGCGCTGAAGCCTGTGGACCTATCATAGGCGCAATCTAAATCACTGGTGTTGTAGCTTGTTTGGGAGGAGTTGGAGTATCATTTGTTGTAGGTTCCATTGGTGGATACATGTGTCTATCCATAAAGACTTGTGCAAATGCCTTTTCAGTCTCCTTACCTATCTGTTCATATTCCTTGTTCAGAATTTGTAGGGTCCTTGTCTTAGTTTGGAGATGAGGCTTCACCAGATCTAACAATATAGCCTTCTCACCATGTGAGCATACAGGAAGAAGAGTGTCCAATGTTTCTTCTCTTATCCTCATGTCTTCCTCAATTGCATGTCTTTTCATTATCTTTAACAAGTTCCATAACTGATCTGGTATCACTGTCTTGAGTTCAAGAACTATCTTCTTGAACTTGATCATATGAGATCTGATCATAGAGTGTATCTCAATTTTATCAATTCCTTGATACATTTCATATACTTTGGAGAGTGTATCTAATCTCCCTTCATTTACAATCCTATTCCTTAACACATTTAGACTAGGTATAAATCCTACCTCAGGAGGAGCTTGAATATTCTTAGCTTTGCTCCGAGTGTTCCTTGAGGATGGGTGATTTGTGGGCACCTATTTTCTTCCTCTAGTCTTCTTTCTTGGTGTGGATAGTGAAGATGAATCTAAGTCAATGGTGGTAGAGGGCGCAGAGGTGCTCTCTACTTTCTTCTTTTTCTAGATTTGTTCAGCTTTCTCAAGTTCTTTTTCTATCTTGGCATCTATGGCTTTGTCAAGATCTTCTTGAGTGACTCCATGAACTTTCAGTGTGTTAGATGTAATTCTGGTTGCTTTCCTTTTATTATCAGCACTAGGTAAGACAGTATCCACTTCATTGGTCTTCTCTCTATAAGTGCCCCAGCTAGGCTCATTAGGATCTTTGGGCGTTGATAATAGAACTTGTGCACATCCTTCTATCACATGTTCTTCCACTTCATAACCAAGAGGATGAATCCATTTGGTTCTAGGTTCAACTTCCTCCATGCATGTGCAATCTATTTTTACCATGAAACATACGGCATCCTTGTATTTGTCAACTATCTTCTCAGATAACCTGTACCTATTCTGCATTTTGATCCTGAATGTCTTTATATCCATATCCATGGCATCCCTTGCACTACTCTCTAATGTGACCTTGAGTGATATTTGAGACATTGTGGGTTTTCTCCTGTCTAGGTAAAGGTTTGTAGCCTTTCCAACTATATGGAAATACAAGTAGATGATCAGAGATCCAAACCTAAATTTCTTGCTCCTATCATGTTTGATGATTCAGATGTTGTTAATCAATTGACCACGCAAGATCTTACATAGGTTGTATTGAGTGTTGTCCTTCACCATTCTTATAACTACTAGGACTATTGTTGCAAAGACATTGTTCAATCTACTAGCTTGCTGAAACTTATACCCGAGTATCATTGTCAGAAGTTTTATGTCATCTTCTTTGATAGGGTCAACTGTCATTCCACGCTTGTCACTTCTAGATAGACAAACTTGTTCAATCTGATTTTTGACATCCTTGCTAGTGGGAAAGAGTGGTCCAGTGTTGGGAAGTTTGGTTAATTCATGAATTAGGTCTATGGTGATATGCACAGGGACCTCACCAATCCAGTAAAGATCATCATGTATTCTTCTCAACAAAATATTTACCCATTCAGGCTCATCAAACTCATGCGCATTAGAATACTCAAAGATAGGGTTATCAATCAAGTGTGTGAATTCATCTTTGAATGTGTAGTCAAGTTTCATCATGGATGCCATATGAGTAGCTATTTTAACATCTCCTATTGTTTCCTTCTTAGAGTAAGTATACGCGCGGATATCTTCCACATGAACAACACCTAGCAGGGTTTTGGAGAAAGCCCTTTCCACATCATCTAGTATGGATTTGAATGGATGCTTCTTGAATACAAATCTTTTCCTCTCTGCTATATCAAACACAACTGGAGTCACCATACTTACTTGGAATTTTCTTAAGTAGGGTTTCACAAAATTCTAAAATGGCGTGACTATCAGGGTTCCATTCCAAACTTCTTATCCGTTCGCTCAACTGCCAAATCTGTTGTGCCTTCATGCCTTGATGTCTAGTGCTCCAATGTTCTCCAAGTTCTATGCTCTTCAAATGAAAGTGTGAAGATGATCGAATACTTTCTTTCTTTTTATACAATCTACCGCATTTATTGTTTGCAACCGTACACAAATTACCCAGTGATTTTGAAACTTTGATCCTGATGCATTTTAGACAATGCATGAATGCACATAGCAATATAATGTTCTTGTAACCATGATTTCATAGGCGCATACTCAGAGGTGAGTATACCAATTGCATAGGGGTCCTAAGCTGGAATAGCTCCCCCTAAGACCAATAAGGTCTATTCAAGAAGAAGTAGAGGGTGCGTCCACTGTGGATGCATCAATTACTTTTTCAACATCATTGTCCTTCTTTACTTCAACCCAAATTTTTCTTGAATCTTCATTTTCTTGAACAACCTTAACTTCTCCTTTCTCTTCAAATAGTGATTTCTTAGGTTCATCTTGCTTTTGAATTTTGGATCTACAAAACTTTGAGATGTGTCCTGCCTTTCCACATGTGTGACAAATGATAGGAGGTCTTAGGCTTTTGTTCACCATGTTGCATTGCTTTGCTGTGTGTCCATTGTAGTTACATATCTAACATGTAGTGTTCTGCAAATTCCTTTGAGGTTGATTTCTCTGACTATTTTGATTCATTCTTCTTTGATTCTGCTATGACTGATTTCTGCAATGTATAGCCATATGACCAAATTTATTACAAGAGAAACAATAACCATTGAAGGGTCTTACCTTTTCGCAATCTCTTGCCAAATGACCATATTTTTTGCATGCATAACAAGTTCTGTTAACTTGCTTAATTTCCCTTTTTGGTAGATCTTCTTTAATCTCTTCAACATTTTCAACTTTCCTTGCTTCTAAAAGTGCTTCATGAGGTTTCTCTCTTTCTTGTAATGAATTGACTTTGGTTTTTGTTATATTGAATCCAAGACCAGTAGTGTCACCTTTTTTCTTTTGTGCATTGAGCTAAGATTGAAGTGAATCAGAACTTGTGTGAAGTTTATCAATCTTATCCTTTGCTTATATTAATTCAAATTCCAAATTCTTTTGTATATTTTCCAATTCCATAACTTTCATGTTTTCTTTTAAGAGTTCATCGTCTATTTGTTTTCTTTCTTTGATCTTTTCTTCAATAGCAATTTGGCTGTCTATGAGCTGTTCATCCAAATTCTCAACTTTGTCTTTCAGAGACATATTTTCTTCATTGAGCTTTTTGATAATTTTCCCTAAGTCACTTGTAGAACAATCTTTCAAATCTTTTCTTAATTTCTTGATAAGCATTTGTGAGCCATCAACTTTCAATCTAAGTTCTTCATTTTCTTTTTTAGATCTATCAAGATCTTCAAGAGCTGCTTCAAGATTCTTTTTCAAATGTTTTGCTTCTTCTGAGTCCATGATCTCCTCAAGTGGTTAAACTTATTTGCTGAGGACCAGAGCTCTGATACCAATTGTTAGAAACACTGAGAGGGGGAGGGTGAATTAGTGTTTGTCTATTAATTACTTTTCAGCAACTTAAACATAAATCAAACATTCATAGAATGAAGCTTAACATAACAACTCATAACACATGATATGATTATGGGGAAATCTTAATCAGAGGAAAACCCCGATGGGAATTAGTACCCACAAATATTGTACTAAGTATAATGAACTTGTGAGAGTTCCTTTGCCCTGTTAGAAGCAATCTTTAGAATATGAGTACAATGACCTGGTTAAAGGTTGAACCCTGTTAGGAGTCTTTTAAAAAACCCTGTTAAAGGTATATGGCTTACTACCTAGGCTCACTACCCAATAAGATGAAGGCTACAACCTTCTGAAAGATGATATGTACTATATCAAAATGAACTGCTGTGATGACACTATTGTTTGATCAGTTCCGTGTATGCACAAATGCTTTTACTCTCTCAAAGGGCTATATCATATACTGACTTCATAGTACTGTCTCTCTGTATCTTCCTCTTGCATAATCATTGACACTTCTATCATATATTTACATTACATACTTATATATTCAAATCCGAATAGGCGCAACCCAAAACAAAACACTAGTCGGCCCTAAAACAAAATATACAATGCTTTCGAACAAGTCGGATTAACAAAAGGTGCTTATCCATTACATTATAAAATAACACATGCTAATCAAAACACTTATTTGGCTTCCATGCTCTGTCTCCTGGACTATTGGTCTATTGATCTGCTTGTGACTTTGTCGTTCTGTAGTTCTGTTCTATGTGTTTCTGGATGTAGCATGTACACATGTTATACAACTTATATCTAAATGCACATAAGCTAAATCAATCTCTCGCATGTGCACTGATGTGCTGATCGCTGAGTATCTCTGTCTACCCTATTTTCATACTTAGTAATTTTGTCTTTCATGATAGAAACTAAAACATGACTTTGTTGCCATGATGACAACACAAAATGAGTCATGCATCCTTAGGTAGTCAACTTGCCAACACTGACATTTGGAAAATATCAAATGTAAGGAAATATACAAGGTTGAGACACCTTATTCCTAACAAAATTGGATTAAGTAAGGAGAGAAATCCAAAGGGAAAATGTTAAATTGTAGCAAAAAATGAAATATCTCTTTGACAGAAGGGCACAAGAAATAAAATTTCAGCCTTGTGATTTTGTGTTGCGATGGAATACCAGGGATGAAGACAAAGGAAAGCATAAAAAAATTGATTCACTGTGGATGGGACCTTTTGTCATATCTCAGATTTTTGGAAAGGATTCATATTTCTTCAAGAATTTGGATGATGAAGAACAGGAGTTTCTAGTGCATGGATGATTCCTAAAAAATTTCTTCAATTAGGTCTTTTAATTCCATGCACAAAAGTGTTGTATCTTATGTCCAAGTGTGTTTGTTTCCTGTCCTAGTTTAGTATGGTTTTGGTCTGCTTTTCCAAAGATCTATGATTGTTGATATAAAATTGCATATAGTGATCCTCAATTAGAGCCACTATTGGTTCTTTTTCTTGTGTTGAGGTCTTCCCTAAAAATTTTTGATCTTCTTATTCATGTCCTCGCTTCAAAGTTGAAAATATGTTCAACATTGTTAAAGCCTCTCTGAAAATTGATGGTCTCTAGGTAAAAATCAATGTGAGATGTCAATAACCCTAATTCCTAATTTATTATGCTCAAAATGTCTTAAAACCCTAGTTCTTTGAAAAGCCCTTCTAATTTGAAGTTACTTTTTCAAACCACTTAAGTCACTTAAAGCATGTGTTGTTTTTCATATCTTATGCTAGTCACGAAGTCTCCTTATAAAATAAGAATATTCCTTATCATTATAAGACGTAGCGATTCCCTTCATTTGGGTGATCAAGTGATAACCATTGATTCAGATCAAGATCCTATGGTAGTCGGGGAGTCTCTAGATGTAACTCGAGGTTAACTAATTATCTCCTGATAATGAGATCACTCAGTCGCTTGATCACTAGATATAAAATAAAGTTAAGAAAGGGCTATTTCATGGTTGAGTCGCGTCAGAATGCCACGTGTTGTTGTTTATAGGCCCAGATGAAGTTTAAGGATAGTTCTCTTGAGTCGCTAAGTCTCTAGATGATAAAGTAAAAGGTCAGCAAAAAGGGAGATTTCATCTTGGCCACCCATTTTGATGTGATCTCAGGGTTATCACCAAGTCTCATGATGAGGTTGTGGTTAAGAGAAATATCAAGTGACACTAAGTTTTCACAGTTGTCATGTCTCTAGTTTGAAATATGGTTAAGGCTGATTTTTCAAATTTCATTGTTGCCTGATCTCATGATAGAGGTTGAGTTAATTTGAAGATCAAGATATCTAGGGAGAGTTGTTGATGCAAAATTGATCCAATGGTCAGTTGGGTTATCTCTAGATTTAACATGGGTTAGCAAATTCTTGTAGCAACTTTGAGATTACTCAGTCGTGTCATCTCCAGACTTAATCTATGGTGGATAAGTTAAGTAAATGGTTAAATTTTCCCTTTGGTCACTTTATCTCTTAATGAAAAGTGAGTTAAGTTGTGAATCATGAGATCTAGCGAAAACCATTGATCAAAAGTTTAATTTGACAACAGTCGAGAAATCTCTAGATAAACTCTGCAGTTAAGAAAATATCAGGAGATATTGAGTTCATACAGTCACAAGGTCTCTCTATTCAACCAAGGTTAAAGCTGAGTTATTATGTTACATTGTCACCTGATCTCATGAAGAAAGACGAGTTAAGTTAAAAGTCATGAGATCTAGCGACAACCATTGGATTGAGAGATGATCTCACAGTAGTCGCTAAATTGCTAATGAAAGTTGAAAAGTCAAAAGTCATCTAGCGATCATGAGACAAAAGGAAGATGAGACGTATGTTCAAAAGGTGTGCATTAGTTGTTAAGTATTCAGTCACATGGTCTCCAAATGGCATTCGGTGGTAATAAGATCACAGTTGCCAAGTCTCATAAGAATTTAGGGTTTGTGTTAAAGATTAAGAGACTTGGAAAGAACCATCGGATGAAGATGAGAGAGGATCAACAACACTCTGATAATCTATAGATGATTGATTAAAATGAAAAATAATTCAGCGATCATGAGATAAAACTATATTCGCCAGGTCTCTGAATGAATTATCAAATAAAAGGAATGTGCAGTGATAAAGAGATTAAGGTGTAGTCACTAAGTATCTAGATGAAAACCAAAGGTTAAAGTGAAGTTTTAAAGAACTACAGTCGCTTAATCTCCTGAAGTAACTATAGTTAGTGAAATCATCTAGTGATAAGGAGATACATAGTCGCCAGATCGTTGTAAAGGAACCTGAGTTAAAAGATGACTTTTCCTCACCGCTAGAAGGTACAGTGGCTAGCCAATGAGAAGTAAGGAATGAATGCCATGATGGAAAAGTGGTTGAAAGACAGCCAATCAAATTTGAACTCTGTGAGTTTAATCAAAGGCACTCATTCAAATGTGATTTTCTGTCAGTTTCAAGGGCTACCACTAGGAATTGAATTTATGTCACAGTATGTAAACTTATGATAAAAGTGATGGATTTTGAATCTGCAAATCTCAAAGGGATGTTTTCATTGAATTTAAAATTATAATAAGTATGCCTATTATCATTTTACTCCAACAACTTTCAATATTTCAGCACAAAAGTTTTCTCTCTGAACAATGTTTCCTGAGAGTAGTGAGATCTTCAAGCAGCCATTATTGAAGTGAGGGTTTCAATTGGTAGTATAATTGATCAAGAATTCAGAATTGCTAAGTGTTATAGTGTTCAAATTTTTAGAGTTGCAAAGAATTGAGTGGATTAACAGTTATGTAGTAAGGGTTTGGAGGAGTTTTGTTTCAACATCGGTGAAAGAAGTGTGAGAAAAATAGTGTAGGAAAAATGAGTCAAGCACTCAGTGTGGCATACACCAATGGATGAATTGGAGATAATGGAGAGGATACGAAGGGAAAAAGGAACTAAGCTGATGAATTTCTTCAATTGCTACCAGGGTCTACCCAAAATAGAAAGGTAAGCACTGACATCCTTCTAGATGGCCTATCGTATATTAGAGATGCTAAGACCCCAGGTTCTTCAGAATTTTCCCTTTTCAATTATTTTTCAAAAAATAGTGATCAAGAAATCCCAATTTCAAACCCTTGGACCTATGTATTGGCCAACCTAATAGTTCATGATGTGTTTGTGGATGTTGACTTTATTCTTGAGTTAGAAAATTGATATGATCCCCTAACCAAGTTAATTAAAAAGAATGATGGGAAGCCTTTGGTGACCCTGGATAGAAATTCCTTCATGAAATCCTTTGATGTCTATTACCCCATGACTACAGAGATAAATTTGCAGAGTCTGAAAAATAGATATGTTAGAGAGTCTGGGGTTGCAGCAAAATTGATTAAAGATAATCATGTCCCCTCAAAAATCAAGAATTATATTGCACCTATCCCAAGGGAGATTACTTATTTTTACAAGGATCTAAAATTTTATATCAAGTATATTGCATATGCACTGTATAGAGTGTTGGGAGTAGATGCAGGGGCCGAGAGGATTAGTTAAGATATCCTCATGATTTTTTTAGACATGCAAATCCCTCACATCAGCACTAGCTATGGTTACATCCAGTATAAAATAGATAGGATGCATGAATGGTTTGTGCAGATTCAGAAGAAGGAGGAAAACCCTAGGTTTATGTAGTATTCAATATTAATGCACCTAATTTTCTATTATAATTTCCCTTTTATGGAGTGCAACAACTTGAGGCCACAAAGATTCTTTCAGAATCAGCCCAACCCAATCCAGTTCTGGTTGAGGGCATGGAATTACACTTCTAGAGACAATGATTTCTGTGCTTTTGAGAACTAGATGATATACCAAATCCTAAGGGCTATTGGTTCTGACAAAACAAGGATACCAATGAAGGTTCTACAATTATTGAGGCGCTGTGATTGTGTGGACAAATGGCCTGGAGATCACAACTGGGGGGACTTATTTTATGAGAAGAATTTTACAATGATAAGGGTATATGGTTGCTTATACCCACCTTACATTCTCCCATTCCATGTGCCACCTAGGATTTCTGCCATGGAATTTATCAGGCAATTAATTTTGACAGATAAAGAACATCTTGCTCCCCATAGAAAGGGAACATTTACCCCAAGACAATTAAAAAAATTGGGTTTTACAATTGGAAAAGGGGCTATAGACCTGATAAATACATGGATGAGCCACTATAGAATGAATTTTTCACTGTGTAGATATCTGGACATAGAAGGTTTCATCTTGAGTGCTAGGAAACTGCTCATCCCTTCCATTCTATATAATAGAGAGCATAAACGGTGTTTGGAAGAGGACCTCATCAGAAATATAATGGAGGATGAGGAAGTTCACATAAAAGCAAAAAAGTTCAATAAATTTATGGACTTGGAGAGACAAGTAAAGAGAAAGGGATATAGCTTTGGTGGGTTTTCCCCACAAATGAACTATTTTGATAGGCTTGATGCAATGATCCAGTCCCATAATTTATTGTGTAATTAGTTAGAAGACATACTAGTAGAAAAGGAGAAGAAGAAGCAAGAATAATCTTCTTCTGAGTATGAAGATGACAGTGAAGAGGAATACTATGTTCCTAATCCCCCTCCCATGGATCAACAAGTGATACAAGAATAACTGGCTGAAATGGAGCAAACTGAAAATGTTATTGACCTAACAAAGGTCCTGGAAATAGAGGTTATCAATGAACCTCCTCCCAAAACGTAGAAAGTGGAACTTGGGGAGCCTTCACAGAGAAAAGAGAAGAAAAAGGATAGAATAGATGCTCTAATCCCAATGGATAGGGCATATGATCATGAGCTTAGAAATCAGATCAAACAAGGTAAGAAGCTGGTAAAGGACACCCATGAAGAGATTGAATTGCCTTTATTGACTTGCACTGATGAAAGAATAATACAACAACAGGAATTTTTGAGTGATGATAACTTCATTAAAACAAAATAATTCAAGGAGTTCCTCATTTGGAACAATCACAGAAATGTACAAGAACAATTGCAATTGGCAGGAGGTGATCTAGTCACAGAAGAAGCCTTGCAAGAAATATAGGGTTATGATCCTGAGTCAGAACAAATGACTCCTGAGGAAGCTAGGGAACCAGTAAAATCTAGTGGGATGTTGCTGGTAGAAGGATGGGATCTTGCTTCTGCATTCATCATAGACCAAATCAGAAAGTAGCATGATGTGAAATTTTCATCAGAGGTTCATGATGGTGAGATGATAAGGGGATTTAGATACAATCCAAAATCCTAGGCACTAGCAATGTGGAGCTTGGATCCTAAGGTTCAGAAGCCATCAGTGGTAAACATAGAGGAGAAAATGGTTGGCAACCAAATTGTTTGGTCCATCCAAAATACAGGAGACTTGGAAATTTCCCAAGTTCTCACACATTTTTCTCAGCTTAATGATGCTAAAATAGCCCAATTATCAGAAAAATTGAATAAATTGACAACCAATACAAGTGCTATTGTAAAGGATAGGGAGCTGTGTAAAATGCAAATCCACAATCAGGATAAGCTGATTAAAGAGTTGACAAAATAGTTTATGGAAACATCTGAGGTTGTTCCTAGAGAACCTAAAGAGGTAGCTGAGGCTAAAGTACAAACAAATTTGGTAGCATGGCAATCACAGGAGGCTGTCAAAGAGCACAATAGTGTAGTTATGGGTGGCCTATCCAACATCTTTCAACATAGAATAAACATTTTGAAAGATAAGGCAGATGTAGTATTTGATGCATATGGAAAACTGCCAGGGTTACATGTTGAGGTTACAAATTATGTAATAATTTTGAACCCTTACATGGTCAGCAAGGACTAGCATTTTTGAATGGTTGTAATCATTGAAACCTTTGAGATTTGATCTACCAGAGGTAGTGGTCCAAGTTTTGGAGGAAATACAGCAGATAGGATTCAGTTTGTCTTTCTTTAAAGGTAAGGTAAATCAAATAGAGGCTAGAATGAAAATGTTTGGGCTTGAGTAGAATAAATTTTTACCCTCTATTATTAGATTAGATGATAACCAAATCATACCATTAGGGGCATGGATCACTGAATTTGATAATGTGATTCCAAACAAAGACATATATATCTCTGACAAGGGAAAGCTTGATATGGAAAGGTATAACAAGATTTTGGATGAGAACTTTAAGGATGAAATAGACTTCAATAAGTTTGTGATAGATGTAAAGAACATAATAGATGCCATAAGGGATAGGCTAAAGAAAAATTTGGAGAATATTTAGAGCTTCAACTGGCAAACTGATGCAAAGGTCACAACATGGGACAACTTGACAAAACCCAAGAAGAAGAAGGTCGTGGACATGGATTTAGACATTCTAGACACAGAGTAAAAAAGACACCTGACACCTGATCTCTGAGCACAGGGAGAATGACTAATTCAAATACTAGTGTAGGTTAGTGATGCAAAGGCTAGTGGTCTACAACAATATTATCTTCCACTAGACTCCACATCTTAATGTCTTCATTCTTTGAACCCTTCCTCTCATGCATCAATGCATTTTGAACATATGGTGTTGTGACTATCCCAATCTTCCAACATTTCACTTC
>MU227900.1:1164157-1197447 GCA_018584345.1 Thuja plicata
ATCCATCAACACATATTAACCTTTGCATGTACCTGTATCACCTGTATATCATCACAATATGTTTTCCTCATGCTTTTTCTCCCCCTTTGACATCAATGAAAAAGGAGATATACCAAGGTTTCAGTTGAAAAAATGATCATAAATGGTCCCCCTGAAACCTATCACACACTGATACACTTATGCAAGAGAAGAAAGGGAGAAAATCCCCAATCTAGTTCTCAAACCCTCAAACACTTCTTTTGAAAGAGATTTTGTGAATATGTTAGCCCTTTGATCTACCTGTTTGTCTCCTATAATCTATCTTTGAGAATCCAAAATCCTAGGCACTAGCAATGTGGAGCTTGGCTCCTAAGGATCAGAAGCCATCAGTGGTAAACATAGAGGAGAAAATGGTTGGCAACCAAATTGTTTGGTCCATCCAAAATACAGGAGACTTGGAAATTTCCCAAGTTCTCACACATTTTTCTCAGCTTAACGATGCTAAAATATCCCATTTGTCATAAAAATTGAATAAATTGACAATTGATACAAGTGCTATTGTAAAGGATAGCGAGATGTATAAAATACAGATCCACAATCAGGATAAGCTGATTAAAGAGTTGAGAAAATAGTTTATGGAAACATCCGAGGTTGTTCCTAGAGAACCTAAAGAGGTAGCTAAGGCTAAAGTACAAATAGATTTGGCAACAGGGAAATTAGAGGAGGCTTTCAAAGAGCAAAATAGTGTAGTTATGGGTACCCTAGCCGACATCTTTCAACATAGAATAAACATTTTGAAAGATAAGGCAGATGTAGTATTTGATGCATATGGAAAACTGCCAGGGGTACATGTTGAGGTTACAAATTATGTAACAATTTTGAACCCTTACATGGTCAGCAAGGACTAGCATTTTTGAATGGTTGTAATCATTGAAACCTTTGAGAGTTGATCTACCAGAGGTAGTGGTCCAAGTTTTAGAGGAAATAGAGTAGATAGGATTCAGTGTGCCTTTCTTTAAAGGTAAGGTAAATCAAATAGAGGCCAGAATGAAAATTTTTGGGCCTGAGTAGAATAAATTTTTACCCTCTATTAGATTAGATGATAACCAAATCAATCCATTAGGGGCATGGATCACTGAATTTGATAATGTGATTCCAAACAAAGACATATATATCTCTGACATGGGCAAGCTTGATAAGGAAAGGTGTAACAAGATTTTGGATGAGAACTTTAAGGATGAAACAGACTTCAATAAGTTTTTGATAGATGTAAAGAACATAACAGATGCCATATGGGATAGGCTAAAGAAAAATATAGAGAATATTTAGAGCTTCAACTGGCGAACTGATGCAGAGGTCACAACATGGGACAACTTGACAAAACCCAAGAAGAAGAAGGTGGTGGACATGGATTTAGACATTCTGGACACAGAGTAAAGAAGACACCTGGCACCTGATCTCTGAGCATAGGGAGAATGACTACTTCAAATACTAGTGTAGGTTAGCCTAAAATTGCAGTCACTAGGTCTCGTTGCAACTATTTGAAGTTATTCTGAATATCAATAGACAAAGGTGCCAGCTAGATGAAGATTGAAGAGCAAATTCAGTTGTCAACAGATTTTTTTTTTCCACCGCCAAAACAATCAATTGAATATTTTGTCTATTAGTGTCTTTAGGAGTAGCCTAGTCATCTGAAGCTTGTTGCATCCTTGATCTTTTAAGGATTTCAAGATGACTAGTGCTCACTATAAATAGCATTTTGTAACATTTTGAAAAGGATGGTAAAATCAAAACTATGAGGGAAATTTCTGAATTGTGTCTGAGCTTTAAGTTCTTAGTCAATTTGAATGTATTGAAATCAAGATCATTAATAAAATACAATAGAATTTCAAGATCATTAAGTTTCTTTCAAGAAGGGTTTAAATCTTGCAAATAGTTACAAAGGGTTAGTGTTTATGAAAGAGTTTGATACAGAGGTTTGAGAGTGAGAGGATAGTCTTTAAGGAAGTCTATCTGAATTTTTACTTGTGTTCCAATTAATTATCTTTGGTGAATGTATGTTTCATTCTAACTCCATGGCCCAAGATTAGGTACTGGTCAAGTTCTAATAAGTAGTTACATTATCATCTAATCAATCAAATATTAATCAATCTTTTACTTTTTGTTAACTAAGAACATACATGTTTAGCTAATTGTATTAATAAATACAGTTCATCATAGTGATTCTTTGAAGAGGGAATTAGTAGGTTAACCTTCCTAAGCCAAGTGGCCAAAAAAGAAGGATCATGAATCCTTGATCCACTGTTAGATTTGATAAAATTCAATAGTCTGTTGAAGGTTTACCCGCCTGGGTTTGTGGAGCCCAAAGTGTAGAAGGAATTTTATCCTTGTTAATTATCCTTTTTCCCTGTATGAATATAAATCAGGAAACAAAGAGTCAAGAATTTACTACTGTATACTAATTATACAAGAAAAAGTGCTAACAGGGTGAATCAATTACCACAAAAATAAATCCAAGTCCCTTAGATGTCTTAATCAAGCATAAAGCATAAAGAAAATAACATGTACATATATGACACAAAGATTTAACCTGGAAACCCAATTTGGGAAAACCACCAATTGCAACTAGTTACTATTTTTCAGTCTTCTGAAGTGAGCCCGATTAGGAGCCAACCCTATTGAAGGTTACAATACACACTGTTAGGTGTGACCTTGTAAGAGGATTTAATCACCCTATAAGGAGTGGTCTTGTCAGAGGTATTCAAACACTTCAATGTAGAAATGTCACATGGTGAGAGGATTTCTGAAGGACTGTTAAGTCTACTCTGTAAATAGATTTGGATCACTGCTACAATTGTTAGAGAGTAACAATGGATTGACATATTTGATGAAGTAACTATCTTTGTTGATTCAGATCTCTATTCTGGTTTTAAATTGGATCATTACTGATCAAAGATTCTATTGCAACTTTGTATGTTCTGTCCTTAATCAAAATCCCATCTGATTTCACCTTTACTCTTCATATCAAAACTCTGCCACATATTTCTGCTTATTACTTCACACACATTCAATCCAAAACTTGACCTTGTATATATATGATAGGTATTGTCAAGTCGGCTTGAATAACCTTCCAAATAAATAATTAAACTTAAGGTTGTCGGCTGCATATAACCAATGACACATAAAATGTAAATTGTTGTTGGTCGGGTGACACTAAGTGCATAACTAGGTTAACACTGTAATCCTTCAATGCCTGACCATTACTGTATTTCTTGAGTGAACTCGATTAGAAATGAAAATCACTTTGGTCTTCTTCAATGCCTGAGAGAAAATAGCATACACTGACTGTGCTCAGTTTAAACATTTGTGTATACATCAATGACAATACACAATTGAATAATTGTCATCAACAATCTCCCTCTTTGGCATTGATGGAAACAAAAATCATAATAAAAATAATTATAGAGCAATAGTAATAAGGATAAAGTTTTATTAATGTCCTTAGCTTCATTCTGATTCTCATCCATAAAACTCCCTCTGTCTCAAGAATCACTGAAATATAGATTTATCCCTCTTACATTAATCTTTATTTCTGATAACATTTCTCGCTCTCTCATCAATAATATTTTCCTTAATAATTTCTTTGGCATGACATCAAAAATCTCCCCGTCTTTGAAAACCAATGCCAAAGACACTATCCAATGAAATTGTAGTGTACCTGATGTAATGATTCATAAGCAATAAGCTCTGACAATCTATATCAACATGTTAAATCTATTTTGTAGCTCAGTTGATGCATCACTAATATATCCATTAGAGAGCCTTAGTTAGAGGAATCACCCCTATCTTTCCTCTAAGACATAAGAATGCATCCTTAGCTAAAGGTTTCATGAATATGTCTACAATTTGTTCTTTAGTATTCACATATTCCAACCTTACTTCCTTGTCCTGAACCAATTCTGTCAAGAAATGATACTTTATTGCAATATACTTTGTCTTAGTATGCATCATGGGGTTATTTGAAATGTTAATAGAACTATTGTTGTCACAGTAGATAATAACTAGTTCTTTGATTTCCTCCTTCATACCTGACTACAACTGTTTGAACCATATGATATTTGAACAATTTACTGCTAGAGAAACATATTCTACCTCTGCTGTAGATTGAGAGATGCAATTATTTTTATTGCTAGTCTAAAAGACTAACCTCATACCAAGAAATAATGCTCCACCACTGGTGCCTTTTTTGTCATCAACACTTCATGCCCAATCAGCATCAATAAAAGTCTTCAAATCAAAGTTTCCACCTTTCTTATACCATAATCCATACTCTTCAATACCCTTAAGATATATTAGAATCCTTTCGATAGCCATCAAATGATTCTCTCTAGGATTAGTTGAAAACGTTGCAACAATACCAACTGCTAATGCAATATCAAGTCTAGTCTGAACAACATATTGAATTTTACCAATCATGGATCTGTAGGTAGTCTAATTTACCTCCTTTGAGTCATCATCCTTAAAAAACTTATGTCAAGTAGACATAGGTGTCCCAGGTGGTCTGGAATCTTCCATCCTAAATTTCTTCAGTATCTCTTTGATGTATTTAGACTGGGTAATATAGATACCATCCTTCATCTGATGAATTTGTAAACCAACAAATAATTTGATTTCTCCAAATGTAGACATCTCAAATTTCTCACTCATAGCTTTGGAGAACGCTTTGCATAAATCATCATGTCTATTAAATAGTATATCATCAAAAAATATCTCTGCTAATAGTATCTTGTTCTGAGCTCCTTCTTTGATGTACAAGCTATTATTTTCATTAGTTCTCTAAAATCCAATACTTACTAGGTAACCATGCAATCTTTCATGCCAGGCTCTAGGAGCTTGCTTCAGTCCATACAAGTCTTTGTGCAATTTGCAAACCATATTCCTTTTGTTACGATCAAAAAAATCTTCAGGTTGCTCAATGTAGACTTCCTCTCTCAGAATTCCATTCAAGAATGCAAATTTTGCATCCATTTGGTATACCTTGAATCCTTTATGCGCTACATATGCCAGAAGATTTTTGACTCTTTCAAGTCTTGCAAAAGGAGCCAAAGTTTCTCCATAATCAATACCCTCTTCTTGAGCATATCCTTTACACACCAATCTTGATTTTTTTCTAGAAACTTCACCTTTTTCATTCATCTTGTTTCTGAAAACCCACTTAGTACCAATCACATTCTTGTCTTTTGGTCTAGGTACAAGAGTCCAGGTTTTGTTCTTTTCTATATGGTCAATCTCTTCATTCATGGCTTCCATCCAACTTTCATCATTCAACACATCTTTAATGGATCTAGGTTCAAATTCACTAAGCAAACATGTACCTTTAATTTTGTTCATTTTCATTATACCTTCTGTCTGATCTCCAATTATTTTCTCAGGTGCATGATGCCTTCTGACATATTTGGAAAGTACAAGTTCCTTCCTTTTTGATTCTTGGCTTCTTCCACTTGGTTCGCCATGTTCAAAAATTTTGTTCTATTCTTTTGACTGATACTTGGGTTCCACTATATGAGACTTAGGTACCTCTGTCTGAGACTCAAGTGCCTCTATCTATGACTCTATTCCCTTTGTCTGTGACTCAGTTTCTTCAGTTAGTAGCTCAGGTTACACAGGTTATAACAAGGTTTGTGTTGATGAATTCAGTGGTTGACATGGTTATTGTCCAAACACCATTTCTTGTGTCTTTGGTATAGTATCAGGTTCATAATACACAAAGTTTCAGTAGTCCTTAGGCACTTTACTTCTTTTTTCTTCACTTCTCTCTACAAACTCATCAATCTTTACATGTACACTTTCTATGACTTTATGAGTAACAAGATTCAAACATTTATATCATTTTCTTTTGCAGGAGTAGCCTAGGAATATACCTTCATCACCTTTTACATTAAATTTTCCATTTCTTGCTTCCTTCAAGATGTAACATTTACTTGCAAATACTTTGAAATAACAAACATTGGGTTTATAGCCATACCATAATTCAAAAGGTGTCTTCTCATTACCTTTCTTCAGTTGAACTATGTTCAAGGTGTGAATTGCAGTGTTGATAGCTTCCTTCCAGCATTTGGTTGCAAAATTATTTTCAAACATCAAGGTTCTTCCACAGTCCATAATAGATCTATTTCTTCTTTCTTCTATCCCATTTTGTTGTGGTGTACCTGGGGAAGATACTTGTCTCTTGATTCCTCTTTCATTGCAAAATTCGTTGAACTCATTAGAAATTAATTCACCTCCTCTATGAGATCTTAACCATTTAAGTTTCTTTCCTATTTCCTTCTCAACTCTGGCAAGGTACCACTTGAACTTCTGAAAAGCTTCTGATTTTTGTTTGAGAAACATAACAGTCATCATTCTGGAATGGTCATCAACAAATAGAATGCAATACTTCTCTTCCATGTAACTTTTTGTTCCAACTAGTCCACACACATTAGTATGCACTAACTCCAAGACTTCTTCAATATTGTAATTCTTTCTCTTGAAACTAGTTTTCCCCATCTTCCCAATTTGACATTGTTTGCATATTTCCAATTTAGGTTTCTTCAGAATAAGAATACCTCTTACTCTTTTTTTCTTTCTTATGTTGACCAAGTTATCAAAATTCACATGACACACCCTTTTATGCCATAACCAGATTTCATCTACTTGTGCAATAAAAAATGAACTTTCAGTGAGATCAAGATAGAATAGATTACCTTTTGTTTGCCTGACAGTTCCAACTATGTTTCCCTTACCATCCAAGAGCTTGGCCTTACCATTCATGAATTCACTTTGAAACCAATTTTATTCAGCTGTGCAACACTTATTAGATCATGCCTTAGTCCTTCAACCCTATAAGAATTATCACATTTGATTCCTTTAGTTAGAGCAATACAGCCTTTACCTTTCACATAGAAAGGTTCATCATTCCCAAAAATGATACTCCCACCATCATAGTGCTCAAGATGTTCAAATTTAGTTTTATCACCAGTCATGTGGTGAAAAAAACCACTATCAATTATCCAAGTGTCATTCTTTCTAATATGAGAGTAAAGTATATTCTTTTCATTATCTTCATTGTCTGACTCATCCTTAATAGAAATGTAAACCATTTCATCTTCATCTTCATCACTATTAGAATCTTTTGCAATATAAAAAGATTTCTTACCTTTATCCTTGTATCTTTTGTAACTCTTGAAATCTTTATTTCCTTTGAACTTGTTGAACTTTCTCTCACCTTTGTCTTATTTTTTTGCACACTTAGCAGCAATGTGACCAACCTCATCACATGAAAACAAAATCAATGGTATTCTTCCTTCGTACTTTCCTTTGGCAGCTCTCTTTGCACGTAATGCTTCAATGATTTCCAAATCTTCATCATCAGAATCATCATCACTATCACTGTCAATCTATTTTCCTTTTGAGTTTCTATCCATCTTACCAAGGTTTAATTTAGATTTGTATGCAAACTCAAAATTGCTAGGATTAGGAGAATAATTTCAATATTATCCAAGTCAAAATATGTTAGCCTTCCAACCAATGCATCTAAAGTTATATCATTAGTGCACCTCATCTCTTGAATAGATGAAACTCTAATTGCATAGATAGGAAGTAAAGTTCTCAATACCTTACTAACCACTATTTTGTCTTCAATTGTTCCACTGACAACTCTGATGACATTGACACTTTTCTTGATTCTTTCACTATATTTTGTAATGTCTTCTCCTTCTTTAATTTTAATCTCATCAAACTGACCTCTGAGACATTCTTCTTTGGCTCTCTTTACATTTTCATCTCCTCCATGTATATCATATAGTTTCTTCCACATATCATAGGAAATAGGGCATTCCTTTACTTTATCAAATTCAGAATAACTAAGTGAAGAAGCTATATCAATCATTGTTATGTTATGATTCTTCATATCCATTATCTGATCCACAAACATGGGTCTTGGTGGTTCCACATACTTGTGATCCAATAATTGAAAACTAGTGTCCCCAATACTCGATAAATGTAGCCTCATCAAATATTTTCATGCAGTGTAGTTGTCTTTGTTAAGCTTGGGGATCTCCCTTTTGTAAGACATCTCTAATCTTGAGCTTAGGCCTTGAAACCTTCCCTGAAATCACCAAATGCTATGATACCAATTATTGGAAATGAGTTGAGTAATTGAGAGGGGAGGGGTAACTCAGTTACCACAAAAACAAATCCAAGTCCCTTAGATGTCTTAGTCAAACTTATCACTGTTACTTGGTCTAAAAAGATATTCTATTGTTACTCGGTTAACAAAGCAATCTTAAAATATTAACTGTGATTATCCTTTAGTGATTAAGTGTAGAAACATAAAGCATAAAGAAAATAACATGTATACAGATGACACTAAGATTTAATGTGGAAACCCAATTTAGGAAAACCACCAATTGCAACTAGTTACTATTTTTCACTCTTCTGAAGTGAGCCCTATTAGGAGCCAACCCTGTTAAAGGTTTCAATACACACTGTTAGGTGTGACCCTGTTAGAGGATTTAATCACCCTATAAGGAGTGGCCTTGTTAAAGGTCTTCAAACACTTAAATGTAGAAATCTCACCCGGTGAGAGGATTTATGAAAGACTATTAAGTGTACTCTGTAAAGATATTTGGATCACTACTACAATTGTTAGAGAGTAACAATAGATTCACATGTTTGACGAAGCAAATATCTTTTCTGATTTAGATCTTTGTTCTAGTTTTAAACTGGATCCTTATTGATCAAATATTCTATTACAGCTCTGTATGTTCTGTCCTTAATCAGAATCCCATCTGATTTTGCCTTCACTCTTCATATCAAAAATTTGCCATATACTTCTTCTTATTACTTCACACACATTCAATCCAAACTTGACCTTGTATATATATGATAGGTCTTGTCAAGTAGACTTGAATAACCTTCCAAATAAATAATAAAACTTAAGTCTTTCAGCTGCATATAACCAATTAAATATAATATGTATATTTTTGTTGGTCGGCTGACACTAAGTGCATAACTTGGTTAACACTATAATCCTTCAATGTCCAACTATCACTATATTACCGAGTGAACTCAGTTAGAACTGAAAATCACTTTGGTCTTCTTCAATGCCCGAGAAAACATGGTATACAGTAATTGTGCTTAGTTTAGACATTTGTGTAACATTACTACATTTGTGTATACATCAATGACAATACACAATTGAATAATTATCATCAACAATCTCCCTCTTTGGCATTGATGGAAACACAACATGCCATAATACAAAGAATTATAGAGCAACAATAACAAGGGTAAAATTGTATTAATGTCCTTAGCTTCATTCTGATTCTCATCCAGAAAACTCTCTTTGTCTCCACAATCACTGAAATATAGATTTCTCCCTCTTACATTAATCTTTGTTTTTTGATAAAATTTCTCCCTCTGTCATCAATAATATTTTTCTTATTAATTTATTTGGCATGACATCAATAATCTTTCCCTCTTTGACAACCAATTCCAAAGACACTATCCAATGAAATTGTAGTGTACCTAATGTATTGATTCATATGAAATAATCTCTAACAATCCACATCAACATGTTAAATCTATTATGTATCTCCGTTGATGCATCACTAATCTATCCATTAGTGAGCCTCAGTTAGTGGAATCACCCCTAGCTTTCCTCTATAATACAAGAATGCATCCTTAGGTAAAGGTTTTGTGAATATGTCTGCAATTTATTCTTTAGTATTCACATATTCTAACCTTACTTCCTTGTCCTAAACCAATTCCCTTAATAAATGATACTTTATTGCAATATTCTTAGTCTTAGTATGCATCACAGGGTTCTTTGAAATGTTAATAGTACTAGTTTTGTCATAGTAGATAATAACTGGTTCTTTGATTTCCTCCTTCATACCTTACAATAATTGTTTGAACAATATGATATTTGAATAATTTACTGTTGTAGCAACATATTCTGCCTCTACTGTAGATTGAGAGATGCAATTCTATTTCTTTCTAGTCCAAGAGACTAATCTCTTACCAAGAAATAGCGCTCCACCACTGGTGCTCTTTCTATCATCAACACTTCCTACCCAATCAACATCAATAAAAGTCTTCAAATCAAATTTTCCTCGTTTCTTATACCATAATACATTCTCTTTAGCACCCTTAAGATATCTCAGAATCCTTTTGATAGCCATCAAATTATTCTCTATAGGATTAGCTAAAAACCTTGCAACAATACCAACTACTAATGTAATGTCAGGTTTAGTGTGAAAAACATATTTAAGTTTACCAATCATGGATATATAGGTAGTTTCATTTACCTCCTTTGAGTCATCATCCTTAGACAACTTATGTCCAGTAGACATAGGTGTCCCAAATGGTCTAGAATATTCCATTCCAAATTTCTTCAGTATCTTGTTGATGTATTTAGACTGGGTAATGTAGATACCATCCTTCATTTGATGAAATTGTAAACCAACAAAGAATTTGATTTCTCCAAACATAGACATCTCAAATTCCTCACTCACGGCTTCAAAGAATGCTTTGCATAAATCATCATGTCCAATAAATAGTATATCATCAAAAATTATCTTTGCTAATAGTATCTTGTTCTGAGGTCCTTCTTTGATGTACAAGCTACTATTGTCATTAGTTCTCTGAAATCCATTACTTACTAGGTAACCATGCAATCTTTCATACCAGGCTCTAGGAGCTTGCTTCAGTCCATACAAGGCTTTGTGTTGTCTGCAAACCATATTCCTTTTGTTAGGATCAACAAAACCTTTAGGTTTCTCAATGTAGACTTCCTCTTCCAGAATTCCATTCAAGAATATAGATTTTACATCCATTTGGTATACCTTCAATCCTTTATGTGCTACATATGCAAGAATTTTTTAGAATCCTTCAAGTCTTGTAACAAGAGAACAAGTTTCTCCATAATAATTACCCTCTTCTTGAGCATATCCTTTACACACCAATCTTGCTTTGTTTATAGAAACTTCACCTTTTTCATTCATCTTGTTTCTGAAAACCCACTTAGTACCAATCACATTCTTGTCTTTTGGTCTAGGTACAAGAGTCCAAGTTTTGTTATTCTCTATCTACTCGATCTCTTCATTCATGGTTTCTATCCAACTTTCATCATTCAACATGTATTTAATGGATCTAGGTTCAAATTCACTAAGAAAACATGTACCTTTAATTTTGTTCCTTGTCATTATACCTTTTGTCTGATCTCCAATTATTTTCTCAGGTTCATGATGCCTTCTGACATATTTGGCAAGTATAGGTTCCTTCCTTTTTATTCTGGGCTTGTTCCACTTCATTCAACTTGTTCAAACATTTTGTTTTTTTCTTTTGGCTGATACTCACTTTCCACTATCGGAGACTTAGGTGCCTCTATCTGAGACTTGGGTGCCTCTATCTGTGAATCAGTTCCCTCTGTCTGTGACTTGGTTTCTTCAGTGTGAGACTCAGCTTCTTTAATTAGCAGCTGGGTTTGCACAGGTTGCAACAAGGTTTGTGATGATGAATTCAATGGTTCACATGGTTGGTGTCCAATCACCATTGCATGTGTCTTATTTATAGTATCAGGTTCATAATACACAAAGTTTTAGTAGTCCTCAGGCACTTTGCTGCTCCATTCTTCACTTCTCTATGCAAACTTATCAATCTTTACATGTACACTTTCTATGACTTTATGAATAAAAAGATTCAAACATTTATATGCTTTGCTTTTGTAGGAGTAGCCTAGGAATATACCTTCATCACCTTTTACATCAAATTTCCATTTCTGTCTTCCTTTAATATATAACATTTACTTCCAAATACTTTGAAATAATGAACATTGGGTTTATAGCCATACCATAATTCAAAAGGTGTCTTCTCAGTACCTTTCTTCATTTGAACTTTGTTCAAGGTGTGAATTGCAGTGCCGATAGCTTCCTTCCAGTATTTGGTTGCAACATTATTTTCAATTATCAAGGTTCTTGCACAATCCATAATATATTTGTTTATGTTGATCTCTAAGTTTTGTTGATCATTAGTTTCCCACACTTAGTCATTTATCCAGGTAGGTTAGCCGGTCATCACTATGGCCGAGCTATCCAGTATAGGTTGAGCAATCTAGCATAGTCATTATCGACTAGATAGTGGTTTCCAAGTGACTCAGAAATCAAGAAACTGTTGATCATGTTCATGCTGAGCGCTAAAGTCTTAATGTGTTGAGCAAGATAGTTTTGACATATATGTTTGGAATAGCACAAAATTGAAGGTAAATCATTTTGGCTGAATTATTCATGCATTTAATGATTTCAACAGAGTTAATTATGCATTAATTATTTGATCCTAATGCGTGGCATGGATCCAATCAAAAAATTTGAATGCCTAAGTGGCATAAGAATTTGATCTTGATCATTGATCTAGATCTAATCACCAGATTCATGAAGTATATTAAGATTTCTTCTTAAACCCTAGTGTGTGTGTGTGTCAGAGATACATAAGGTGTATGCATACATGAGAGATGCACAAAGGGTTATGTTGATAAAAGAAGCATAGATCTAGCAGAGCGAAAGAGTAGTGAACAACAAAGTAAAGACATATCAGATTATTAGATCAGAGAAGGTATTGGAAAGAGGAGATCCATTATCAGCATCAGAGTGTATAATGAAGGATCAACTCTTGAGACTTTCTAACCAGTGTATCAGGTGAAATCTCTTAACAGAGTGGTTCTAACAGACCTTTCTAAATCTCTTAGCTGAGTGCTTACTTTGTTGTAAGTTTAAATCCTTTTTACAAGGTAGATTGTAATGATCTAAGGCTCTTAACCAGGTAGACCTTGAACCAGGAAGATTACATATTGTGATTAACCTTTGTAGCCCTAACATGCACACTTTATTACTACAGTAGTGAAGACCTTTGTGGGTATCATCCCCACCCTAGTTTTACCTTATTAGGTTTTTGGGTTACCAAAATTGTGTTGTCTTGAGTTATTTATTTACTATCCTAGATGCTACTAGTTGATAGTTCAATTTTATTTATGCATGGTTGTGGATCAGTTTTGTTTTAAAGGATAAAAGTATAAGATATGATTCACCCCCCCTCCCCCACCTCTTAGTATCTTGCTTTCCCATATTGTATTTTGAAAAATTGGTATCAGAGCACAATTCTCCTACAAAAATTTTTAATCAACTTGAGAGTACAAATCTTGAGATGGAGATTTACAAGTTGGGTAAAGTCATTGAGAATCAAAAGATTGAAATTCAGCTAGCATTGCATCAACTTGAAACTGCAATATAGGAACTAAAGAAGTCCTTAAAAGAAAGGAAAGATTTGGCCAAACAAATGAATGATACTCATTATCAGGAAGATGCCACTACAAATCTATTTCAGAATGGAAATTCCACTAAGAGCGATGCAACAATTGCAAATCTACTGGAAAGGAACAATACATTGTGTGAAGAAGGTAGAAATCTGAAAAGAGAACAAGAAATGCAAAGAGTAAGACTATGTGAAGTAGTGGAACAAAAGAAGAAAGATGAAGATGACAAAGCTATGGTTTAAGAAGACAAAAGAATGATAACAGTCAGACTTGATGAAAGGAAACATGAAGTACAAATGATGAAAAACAATCAGGTTGACATGGTGAACCAACTACTACTTGCAAATCAGGAGATCAGTAGGAAAGATATGGAAATTGTGAATCTAAAATCTGAAAATAGTCAATTGAAAAATGAATTGAGATCTTAGAAAGAACTAAATGAAAGATTGAACAAACCCAATGAAGCATTGACTCATTTTGAGAACTTGATGGAAGCATCAAGGAGATCTAAACATTCTTCTGGATTAGGTCATATTGAACAACAGACATCTATTGAGAAAGGAGAATCATCTAAGACTGGTGAAAGGAGGAGTGCAAAGAAAAAGAACAACAAGCCTGTATGCCATCACTGCAGAAAATCAGAATGCACAAAAAACATCCACTGAAGTAAGAATGGTAAGTCAAATCCTAAACCTAAGTTCAATAGTTATTTCTTTAATTGTAATAAGTTTGGACATCAAGCACATGAATGTTGGGCAAAGGAAAATAATGCACCTCCCACACCTAGATTCAATGGATATCGTTACAACTGTCAAAAATTTTGACATAGAGCACAACATTGCATATCTAATGCTAAAAAAAATGGACATCAAAGACACAAGATAAAGCACCAAGAAAAGGTAACACCTACAATTAGGATTATAACACATGGCATAGCTTTCATTACTATGGTGATTATGGACATGTTCCAAAAAATAGCATAAAGACACATTTTAGAGGTAAATCTAAGAGTTGGATGAATGGAATCCTAGTTACCTTTAACTATCTAAAAATTGGTCATACTAGGAAAGATTGCAAAACAAGAGTACCTGCTCCTACTATTGATGAAATTAGAGCATAGATGAACTAGACATGGGTAAGGAAAATAGAACCGAGCAGTAGTGAAGCTACTAAAGCCAAGGTCACCCAATCCAATGGATTAGGTGATCCCACCATCACTAATTAAGCAAAGGAAGGTATGTGTAAGGCCCCGCAAGGGAACCTAGTAGAACTAACCTAAACATGACACTGAGTTAACATGATAATTTTTTTTAACTTTTTACAAAAAATAATGATAACAATGTGGAAGCAATGCAATGAGATACATGACATACACATAGTATAACTCATATAGATAACAATCCTTGAGGGTTCCTTGATGTAAAATTAATTAAGAAAAATAATCTATGATACAACTATAAAGAACTAACGTAAAGGATACAACAAGTGAATCTGATAATATACATCTCATATAATAAGACCACATACTCAGCTGATACCCAAGGTATACAGCCAAATCAACATCCACTACACAATTTGTAGGGTATGCAATAATACATAACAATACAATACAATACATCCTCCAAATGATGTAAACCAATATCCACACATGGAACAAGTATACAACTCCTGATATAGAACAAGTCTCCAAAGGACTAAGAAGAATAGGAATTGCAACAAGGATCATCCAAGAAAGAAGAAGAGCCATCAGAATCTCAATGGTGATAAGAATCACTACCACCTGACCACGTGGAACCAGAGGTCCACTCCCACCGTGCTAAGGAGATAACATCAGGCCCACACATGGGAACACAATCCAAAAGGAATAAAGCAAAAGTAAAAGGATAGGGGAGATCAAGACACATTAGAGATCCAAGGTCAATACACAAAGATACACCATCCAAAGATAAAGGAGCATACATAAGATATCCAAAACACCAACATAAACCAAATACTGAATCCAAAATCCAAATGCCAACATCACAACCATAAAAAGGTAAAGCAAGACCTATGGAGGAGACTTAGGCTATATTCTATGGGAGTGTCATCACATGGTCATATACTTGAGTTACCCTGGACTGGCCTCTCTGGACCTCGGACCTCAAGCATCATCTAGTTGAGTTATCCTAAACTAATCACTCTAGACCCCAGAACCTAAACACATTGACTAAACTTGTATTTAATGTTTAACTTTTTATTATTACATTATCACTTATTAACAACTTACAATAGGTCACCTTGGACTGGCCTCTTTGGGCCACAAAATCCTATTGTAAGCCACTCCCCTAAGATGCACCTAACTAACCAACCCCTAAGTTCAAGGTAAAATATAATCTCATAAATCTCATGAACTGGTTCCTACCCATATAGGAACTACTGGCTCTCACTAACCATAACAACATGAGACATTCTCAAAGGATCACATGTCTTGAGTTCAAAAACACTAGGTTCAGAAAAAACAATCGACCAAAATATCATTATAGGAAATATGCACTAGAATCACTCACAAGACACCATGCACAATCAAATCCCAAAATGACAGAATCTCATAACAGAACAGAATAAACAACTCATTTCCAAATTCACCCCAAAAGGTATCATGGCATGAATAACAAAATTTCATAAAAAAACATTCAGTACATAGTGTTACACACATCATCAGAATGATCTATTTCAAATATACACATAATGATAATACAATGATAAACAAATTTATAATCTCCTATTATGCAAATTCGTTTATCTATAAAATTACTAACAAAATATAATTCAATTTCAATGGAAAAATGCAAATTGAAGCCTCTATAGATTAGTTTATAACATTCACATTATATAAATTAACCTATTTAATAATTACTAAAACCCAAATATAATTACAAGTAAAATTTATTGAAAACATCTATATAATATAATATAATTTTATTTTATTTTTAAATATAATTTCTAAAAACAGAATACCACTCCATGTGAATTTAAT
Source organism: Thuja plicata (assembly GCA_018584345.1). NCBI lineage: Eukaryota > Viridiplantae > Streptophyta > Pinopsida > Cupressales > Cupressaceae > Thuja > Thuja plicata. The sequence continues at coordinate 1,180,501 of MU227900.1, forward strand.
TTAATTTTTTTTTTGAAAATATAATTTCTAAAAATAGAATACCACTCCATGCGAATTCTAAAAAAACCTTTTATTTATTTATTTATTTATTATTAAAAATTTTAAGTAGAATTTCTAAACAACATAATTTCAAAAAATAGAACTCTATTGCATGCAAATTGACACAAACAAGAAAAACATTCTAAATTTAATATTTAATTTCTTTTTCAAAGAGAGTTTTCTTTAAGCATGCAAATTGACATAAAAAAGAAAAATATTCTAAATTTAATAATATTTTTCAAATGAAATCTTTGCATGCAAATTGATGCAAACAAGAAAAGAATTCTAAATCTAATATTAATTTATTTTCAAGAAGGGTTTCTTTCTCAAGCATGCAATTTGACATAAACAAGAAAACATTCTAAATTTAATATTTAATTTATTTTTCAATGGGAGTTTTCTTTAATATGAGCATGCAAATTAACTCCTTTGACTTGTTTTCATTCATATCTGATCCCAGTTTTGGCAAGAACATGGCAAAGGGGAGTTTTCTACATTCAAGGTATGACATTAACATATCCAAGGGTTTAAACCCTTTCTTGGACAATAATCATTAATTTTCCTTCAAAAGGACTTTTCCCCAAATTGAAACCCTAAAGGCAATTTTGAACAAATTTATTTCCACATGAAAACCCTGATGCCCATTTTGCATCTAACACCCAAAAATGAAATCTTTATGCCCAGAAGAACCTATCTAACATGCAAACTTGATTGAAAGCACAAAATTGAACCAAGAACATATTTCTTCAATTTTAATCCATAAACCACACAATAATCAAACAAGAAAGATCACACAAAGGATCCTAGCTTTTTGGATGCATGAAAGACGGGGTTCCAAAAGCTAGAATTGACATGAAAAAATGGGAGGAACAAAATCCACAATTCCAAGCAAAGAAGAATTCAAAAAATGTTGATCATTAGTGTCCCACACTTAGTCATTTATCCACGCAGGTTAGTCGGTCATCGTTGCGGCAGAGCTATCCAGTATAGGCCGAGAAATCTAGCATAGCCGATGCCGAGAAAATAGTGGTTGTTGAGTGACTCGACAATCAAGCAATAGTTGATCATGTTCATGTCGAGCGCTAGAGTCTTAATGTGCCGAATAAGACAGTTTTGACATATATGTTTGGAATAGCACAAACGTGAAGGTAAATCATTTTGGGATGACTTATTCATGCATTTACTGATTTCAATGGAGTTAATTACACATTATTTATTTCATCCCAATGTGTGGCATGGAGCCAATCAGAAAATTGGAATGCCTAAGGGGCATAAGCATTTGATCCTGATCGATGATCTAGATCTAATTGCCAGATTTGTGAAGTATATTAAGATTGCTTCTTAAACCCTAGTGTGTGTGAGAGAGATACAGAAGGTGTATGCATATATGAGAGATCTACAAAGGTTTATGTTGATAGAAGAAGCATAGAGCTAGCAGAGTGAAAGAGTAGTGAACAGTAGAGTAAAGACATATCAGATTATTAGATCAGAGAAGGTATTGGAAAGAGGAGATCCGTTATCAGCATCAGAGTGCATAATGAAGGATCAGTTCTTGAGAAATTCTAACCAGCGTATTAGGTGGAATCTCTTAGCATAATGGTTCTAATATACCTTTCTAAATCTCTTAGCCGAGTGCTTACTTTGTTGTAAGTTTAAATCCTTTTTGCAAGTTAGATTGTAAGGATCTAAAGCTCTTAACCGAGCAGACCTTTAACCAGGTAGATTACATATTGTGATCAACCGTTGTAGCCCTATTAGGCACACTTTATTACTGTAGTAGTGAAGATCTTTGTGGGTATCATCCCCACCCTAGTTTTACCTTATTGGGTTTCTGTCTTACCAAAATTGTGTTGTCTTGAGTTATTTATTTACTATCATGGATGCTACTAGTTGATAGTTCAATTATATTTATGCATGGTTGTGGATCATTTTTGTTTTAAAGGATAAAAGTATAAGATCTGATTCACCCCCCCCTCTCATTATCTTTCTTTCCCATATTGTATTTCCAACAGTTTCTTGTTTTTACTATCCCATTTTGTTGTGGTGTACCTAGGGCAGATACTTGTCTCTTGATTCCTCTTTCATTGTAGATTTCACTGAACTCATTAGAAATGAATTCGCCTCCTCTATCAGATCTTAAGCATTTAATTTTATTTATTATTTCCTTCTCAACTCTGGAAAGGTATCATTTGAACTTCTGAAAAGCTTCTATTTTTCTTTGAGAAACATAATATTCATCATACTAGAATGGTCATCAATAAATAGAATGAAATACTTCTCTCCTGTGTAACTTTTTGTTCCAATTGGTCCAAATAGATCAGTATGCACTAACTCCAAGACTTTTTCAGTATTGTAATTCTTGCTCTTGAAACTAGTTTTCCCCATCTTCCCAATTTGACATTGTTTGCATATTGCCAATTTAGGTTTCTTCAAAATAGGAATACCTCTTAATCTTTTATTCTTTCTTATGTTGACCAGGTTATCAAAATTCACATGACACAACATTTTATTCCATAACCAGATTTCTTCTACTTGTGCAATAAAACATGAACTTTCAATGAGATCAAGATAAAACAAATTACCTTTTGTTTGTTTTACAATTCCAACTAGGTTTCCCTTACCATCCAGGAGCTTGGGCTTACCATTCATGAATTCTACCTTGAAACCAATGTTATTCAGGTATGCCACACTTATTAGATTATGCCTTAGTCCTTCAACCCAATAAGCATTATCACATTTGATTCCTTTGGTTAGAGCGGTACAACCTTTACCTTTCACATAACAAGGTTCATCATTCCCAAAATTGACACTCCCACCATCATGGTGCTCAAGATGTTCAAATTTAGTTTTATCACCAGTCATGTGGGGAGAACAACCACTATCAATTAGCCAAGTTTCATTCTTTCTAATATGAGAGTAAAGTGCAGTCTTTTGATTATCTTCATTGTCTAACTCATCCTTAATAAGAATGTAAACCATTTCATCTTCATCTTCATCACTATTAGAATCTTTTGCAATATAAAAAGATTTCTTACCTTTGTCCTTGTAGCTTTTATAACTCTTGAAATATTTATTTCCTTTGTACTTGTTTAACGTTCTCTCATCTTTGTCTTCTTTGTTTGGAAACTTAACAACAATGTGACCAACCTCCTCACATGAAAAGCAAATCAATGGTATTCTTCCTTTGTACTAACCTTTGGCAGCGGTCTTTGCAAGTAATGCTTCATTGATTTTCATATCTTCATCATCAAAATCATTATCACTATCACTATCAATATGTTTTCCTTTTGAGTTTCTATCCATCTTACCAAGGTTTAATTTATCTTTGAATACAGACTCAAAATTGCTAGGATTAGGAGAATAATTGTCAAAATTGTCCAACTCAAAAGTTGTTAGCCTTCCAACCAATGCGTCTAGAGTTATATTATTACTGCACCTCATCTCTTAAATAGCTAAAACTCTAATTGCATAGATAGGAAGTAAAGTTATCAATACCTTACTAACCACCATTTTGTCTTTAATGTTTCCCCTGGGAATTTTGATGGCACTGACACTTTTCTTGATTCTTTCACTCTATTTTGTAATGTCTGTTAGAGTAATTAATTAAGTTACTCTTTAGTGCTTAAGTTTCACTTAGGCAGTTTCTATTTCCTAGAAGTTTCCCTTTTAGGGTTTTGGTATCCTTTATAAGGAATCACCGCTTTCATTTCTTTATAGAGATTGTAATCATTTTAATTGTTGTTAATAGAAGCTTATTCTTGCAACATGGTTTTCAACTCTCTGCCTTTTTGGCTTCCATAACTGCTTTTTTCTCTTCTGTCTTGCTTCTACTTTGTGACAGTCTTGCATGCAGGTTTCTTGGGTTGATTTGCAGTTCAGAAAATTTAATATGGTATCAGAGCTCTCCTGCAGCCGTCTGTTCGAGTTTCGTTGAAGCATTCGAGGGTTTGCAGTTCGCTAGGCTTTTTCTGGCTGCTTTGTGTGGATTTAGGGGGGACCTCTATTTCTGGTCACTTTGGGCCCAAACAGACACTACCATTGTGTCCAGAAGGCCCAAAAACCCCAGAATCCATATAAGGTTTGTCCATTTTGGACACCGGGGCATCTGGTGAATTTTTTTCGGCTTTCAAGGGTCGTACGGCACGAGAAACGACAAAAAAAATTAAAAAACTTTGTTTTTCTAAGGTTTTTTGCATTTTTTATTACGCGTGCTGTGTTTTTGAAAATGCACCACCACACCACCGCGGCCCGGCCCCGGCTGCGCCTTCACCGCGGTCTTGGCGGTCCTCCACATGCGCCCCCTCTGTAGTGGCACTGCCGCCACTCTTCACTGCGGGTTTCTGTCTGCCCTGCGGCCCGCGCCGCTCTTCTCCCCGGCGCCCTCCTCTCTGCAGCCCCTGCCACCACTTCCTAGCGGCCCCGTCGCCTTTTCTTGGTGCTCCGACCGGCCCTGCCACCGCCCGGCCCTCCGCCGGTCCCCTCCCTGCTCTGCCCTGGGTGGCACATTTTGAGCCAGCCCCCGTGGGCTTATCAACCTTGGCGGTTGGTCCTATTAAGGACCAGGGGCTGCGGCCCAACCCCTGGCGGTCTCCATGCACCCGGGGGCTCAATGTTTTTAGCCCCTGGGGCTCTTTTTTTGCCTTTTTGGTGGTACCTGGGCCTTTTTTGCTCTATCTTGAGCATACGGGGTTCTTTTTCTGACTTCCATATACCGTCAGAAATCTCTTTCTAAGAACTTTCTGATGGTGGAGGTTAGGGTTTTGGGTTCTACCATTTCAACAGTGTTTTTTGCTGTTGAAGTCTGATGTTTTGTTTTGCCTTCTGGAAGTCATATCTGGCTCATCCGGACTCCTTTTTTGGCAAATGAGATATCGTCAGAAAGCTGGTTCAGTGTGCTATTCAGTGGCAGAGGTATTTTTTCCAGATTATGCTCTAGGTTTTCTATCCTCTACATTTTGCAATTTATGCACTCTAGTGGATTGCTTGGTTCTACAGGTCCTAGGATCTCTTCTTCTGAGTTCATAGCTCACTCTTCTTTCTAACTTCTGAGCTTGCATGCTCCTTCTATTGCATCATTGTTCTGTAAACACACTGAGATAAAGTGCCTTCTTCTGCATTTCTGGGATCTTGTACACCTTGTTCATTTTTTGTACTCGCACTGTGTTATAAAGTGCCATGGGGGGTTATGATGTTTATGCTGCTTTAGGCGCATCCACCTTTATCAAGTGAGCGTACCTTCCATGACATTAGCCCATGTTGTGTGTCTGTGACACCGCCCTTTATCCTGTGTGTGTGCTTCTGTTGCACTATTGGTGTTCCTGGTTCTTCTTCTGCAGATGTTTCTGGCATTGCATTTCCGTGTTCCTGTCACCTCTCCCAGTTCAGCATTATGGGGGGGGTCCACCTATTGGTTCTATTGCTTCCTGGTTTGATTGATCAGCTCTTCAGACACTTGTCTTCTCTACCTGGTCATGCACTATAGTGGGGGTTCCAGCAATATCTTCTGACAGAGTTTTCAGACATGCTTCGGAGATGCTTCTTGCTCTTTTCTTGTTCATTTCTCTGGGACATCTTTTCCCTTTATATTTTGGGTACCTGATCAGGCCTTGTTGCTGGGACCCATGTTTCCTGCTTTCTGCAGTAGTTAGCTATTTTGCTTCTCCCTAAGTTACACTTAAGGGGGGGTGTTAGAGTAATTAATTAAGTTACTCTTTAGTGCTTAAGTTTCACTTAAGCAGTTTCTATTTCCTAGAAGTTTCCCTTTTAGGGTTTCGGTATCCTTTATAAGGAATCACCACTTTCATTTCTTTATAGAGATTATAATCATTTTTATTGTTGTTAATAGAAGCTTATTCTTGCAACATAGTTTTCAACTCTCTGCCTTTTTGGCCACCATAGCTGCTTTTTTCTCTTCTGTCTTGCTTCTACTTCGTGACAGTCTTGCATGCAGGTTTCTTGGGTTGATTTGCAGTTCAACAAATCTAATAATGTCTTCTCCTTCTTTCATTTTCATCTGATTAAACTAACCTCTGAGACATTCTTTTTTGGATCTCTTTACATTATCATGTCCTCCATGTATATCATGTAGTTTCTTCCACATATCATAGGAAGTAGGTTAGTCCTTAACTTCATCAAATTCAGAATAGCTGAGTGAAGAAGCCATATCAATCATCATTATGTTATGATTCTTCATGTCCACCATCTGATCCATAGACATAGGTCTTGATGGTTCCACATACTTGTGATCCAAGAATTTCAAACTAGTATCTCCAATAGTAGATAGATGTAGCTACATCAAATCTTCCATGTAGCAAAGTTGTCTTTGTTAAGCTTGGGGATCTCCCTTCTATAAGACATATTTGATCTTTAGCTTAGGCCTTGAAAACTTCACTGAAAGCACCAAATGCTCTGATACCAATTTTTTGAAATGAGTTGAGTAACTAAGAGGGGACGGGTGAATCAAATACCACAAAAACAAATCCACATCCCTTAGATGTCTTAATCAAACTTATCACTGTTACTTAGTCAACAAAGATATTTTGATGTTACTCGGTTAACAAAGCAATCTTAAAATATTAATTATGATTATCCTTTAGTGATTAAGTGTAGAAACATAAATCATAAATAAAAATATTAACTGTGATTATCCTTTAGTGATTAAGTGTAGAAACATAAATCATAAATAAAATAACATGTAGACAGATGACACCAAGATTTAATGTGGAAACCCAATTTGGGAAAACCTCCAATTGCAACTAGTTACTATTTTTCACTCTTTTGAACTGAGCCCTGTTAGGAGCCAACCATGTTAAAGGTTACAATACACACTATTAGGTGTGACCCTGTTAGAGGATTTAATCACCCTATAAGAAGTGGCCTTGTTATGGGTCTTCAAACACTTCAATGTAGAAATGTCACCTGTTGAGAGAATTTATGAAAGATTGTTAAGTCTACTCTGTAAAGAGATTTGGATCACTTCTAAAATTGTTAGAGAGAAAAAATGGATTGACCAACTGTCTTTTCTATTTTAGATCTTTGTTCTGGTTTTAAATTGGATCCTTACTGATCAAATATTCTATAGTAGCTCTATATGTTATTTCCTTAATCAGAATCCCATCTGATTTCACCTTCACTCTTCATATCAAAACTCAGCCATATATTTCTACGTATTACTTCACACACATTCAATCCAAACTTGGCCTTGTATATATATGATAGGTCTTGTCAAGTCAGCTTGAATAACCTTCCAAATAAATAATAAAACTTTAGTCTGTCGGCTGCATATAACGAATTAAACATAAAATGTAAACTGATGTTTGTCGGCTGACACTAAGTGCATAGCTCAGTTAACATAGTAATCCTTCAATACCCAATCATTACTGCATTACCCAAGTGAACTCGGTTAGAACTGAAAATCACTTTGGTCTTCTTCAATGCCTGATAGAACATGGCATAGACTGAATGTGCTCAGTTTAGACATTTGAGTAACATCACTACATTTGTGTATACATCAATGATAATACACAATTGAATAATTGTCATCAATAGGAACAACCTGAAAGATTTATTTATGTAGAAAAAGAAACATATGACTACAAAATTAGAAAAGGCTTATATGGATTAAAACAAGCTCCAAGAGCTTGCTATTCCAAGTTAGATACTTATCTGAGAGAACATGATTTAAAAAAAAAGGGTAGCAACTAGAAATTTGTGTTTCAAAACAAAAGATGTCAGTATCATAGTTGTGGTAGTATATGTAGATGATATCATCTTTGGTAGTGATAATAGTGATATGTGCTCTAAATTTCCTAAAATTATGACATCTAAATTTGAGATTCCAATGATTGGAGAACTTTCCTCCTTTCTGGGTCTATAGGTTAGTTAGCTTAATAAGGGTACTTTTATATCACAAACAAAATATGCTAAGGAAATGCTACAAATATTTCAGATGGAGGGATTTATACCGATAAGTACACCTATGGAAATAGGAGTGAGCTTCATAAATATGTGGAACAACCTTATATATATCATGCCCTATATAAATACATGATTGGAAGTCTTTTCTATTTAACTACCACTAGACCTGATATAATGCATCATGTTTGTTTGGTTTCATGATTTTAGTCATCTCTCAAAGTATCACATCTAAATTTTGTTAAAAGGATACTTAAATAAATTGTCGGTACTATTGATTATGGGCTTTAGTATTCTAGACATAATAACTTTACTTTATGTGCTTATACTAATTCAGATTTGACAAGTTGTCTTGAAAATAGGAGTACCTCAGGTGGCGCTTTCTTTCTTAGTAACAGATTAGTAGCATGGCATAGTAAGAAACAAGAATCGATGACCTTGTCCACAGATGAAGATGAATACATTGTATTAGTGTCTTGCTATACACAGATTCTTTGGATGACTCAGACTTTAAAAGATATTCAAATAAATGTTCCTAAACTAGTCCATATAGTTTGTGACAAAACTAGTTCCATTAACCTCTCCAATAATCCATTTCAACACTGTCACACTAAGAACATTGATATTAGATATCACTTTCTTCGGGAACAAGTATTAGAAAATGAAGTTGTTTTGGACTATATCTCTACTAAAGAACAAATTACTGATATCTTTACTAAACCATTATCTAAAGCTATTTTTAAGAACTTGAGGGAGAAACTTGGAGTTCTTCCTCTATCTTCCTTGACATTATTTTTGCAATATTTCAATGAGGGGGAGTTTTATATGATCTTTTCTTCACCCATGATAACTACACAAACTTAAAGAGTGAAGATCTTTAAGTCTTGCTATGTTTCATTCTATTACAAATTTGGTTTGGTTTATGAATCTTTTGATCTTAGTTATAATTTTCAGTCATTTCATTTTTATCAAAAAATCAAGGTTATGAACAACATTTCATAGACATTATCTAATGTGTTTTTCAGCTACTATTTGAAGTCCATAAGATATTTCCAATCACAGTGTAGAGGGTTGTTTATGCTATTTCCTATGCTAAGATATACTGGTTGATTAGTTATTTGAACTAGTGATGTGCTTGGACTTGATTCCAAACAAGTTTTGAGCACTATTATCTTTTATTTGGTTCATTTCACTTATATTCAGGTATAATATTCTGAGATTATTTAGTTTGATTTTTATTATTCATATCATTCAATTGATTCAGTCAGCAATAGCTTCTCTCCTTTGTCCTTTATTCAAAATAGGGTAGAGATTATTGTATTTTTTACCAAGGTCAACTGGGGATTTTTTTGTTTCTCTCCTTTTTTTTAATTGTCCTTGGTGCCAAACACAATAATCTATTAGTGGCATTACCAATGTAGATTCAGTAGCATTCAATTTTGGATTTAGTTTGATAGCTTACATTATATAATTGTATGGGTATCTGATGAATATCAATTATGTTATTCATGCTCATGTTCATATCAATATTGCTATTATCAATGATGTTATTCAAGATCATGTTCATATAAATATTTTTCTTTACATTACATGATCAGTTTATGAGGATTTGGTTAATGATATTATTCATATCTGTATTATGGTTCCCATGGAAAACATACATATACAGTGACATGGTATTTACAAAAATATATGTTGTTTTAGTGATTGGTTGCAAATTGAAAAATATTAGATCTTGGCTTTGATATTTATAAGTGTAAGGTTAATGGTCATGTTTTGTCACCATGGCATATGTAAAAGTGTGTTTCTATGAAGGACTTTTAGTCCCCCCCTATCCATTTCTCAATTTGCAGGGTGAACCGACAATAGTGGGTTACAAGTTTTCACCTAAACAGACACTGAACTCTACATTTTAAAAAAAACTTTCAGATTTGGATGCATATTTCTATTAAACCATTTGAAATCGAAAGATGAAGTAAATTAGAGTCTTTTATGATTTTTTTTCTCTTGATTCTAAATATATTTTTTAACATTTTTTGAATTCATTTGAATGGTTTTTTCTTTTTCTCACGAAAATAGGTATGGTGTTGAAAATGTCATTTTCAAAGAGTTACATTGTTTTCATAGAGCATAACTTTTTATAAAGTAGATATCAATGTGCTTCTTTTGAATTTAGTTTTGTAACATCCATACAGAGGTAATGCAATTATTTTGACAGAATTATCATGATTATTGCATGTTTTTTTAACGTTTGAAGTTGACTAAACTGTAATTTTGACATACCTTGACAACATAGCTTATAACTTGTCGTATATTTATCAAATTTCAAAAATTTATTGTTTGATAGAAAGTAGTCTTGAAGATGGAGGGCACTGTTATTTTTCAAAAACAATTTCTTTTTTCTACTATTTTTTATTGAACGTCAAACTTAGAGGTTTATATTTGACAGAAAACCTAAATTCTATTAACGTCAAAAAACATATACATAATAAAATAAAAAATTGTCAAATATATAATATTTAGAAAGCTCATTCACATTACTTGTGCTATGAAAAAGGAATTCTCCTTATTGTTCCATTTGATACCTATGATTGAGCCTCGAAGCCATAAAATTTTCAGAATTTTGAAAAGCTCTGCAAATTTCCCTTACTCAGGAACTTTCGATAGAAAGTAATTTCGATCGAAAATAAGTACTTTCGATCAAAAGTACCTTCTATCAAAATTAATTGATTGGTTTAACATGGGTTAATCCATTTACAAAATTACTTTCGATAGAAAGTTATAAATGAATTTTGATAGAAACCTATGTTAGCCAAATTGGTGTCATTTTTGGTTCATAACGATTACATATAAATAAATATATGTTTTCGTCATCTTATTATTTTAAAAGATGCAAAAAAATTGCATTTTGGAGAAGGAAGACTTTTGTAAAAAAAAATTTCAAATTTTGTCAAAATTTAGTGGAACAATTTTGCAAAGCGATGGAAATAAAAAAGAGAAGGTTAAATAAGGGTACACAATATTATTCAGAAGAGACTAAATAAAGACTACGTGAAGAAGCACAAGAAATATATTATCATAGGAAATAATCTCTCTCTCTCTCTCTCTCTCTCTCTTTGTGTGTGTGGATATTTTAAGTTGACGGTTAGGACTTGTCTTAATGAAACATGTAACCATGATATTGCAATACCTAATTAGACCTAATTAGACTTAATAAGACTAATTGGACTTTATAAGACCTAGATAAGACTAATTAGACCTAATAAGACCCAGATAAGAATAGTTAGGCCTCATAAGGCTAATAATACATAATTATATACCTAATTAGACCTAATGTGAGTATTATGACCCCTGAAGACCTAATGTTCAACCTATTAGGACCTAATATGAGTAATATTTGATGATTTAGGACCTCTTATATGAATAATAAGACACAAATTAGGACCTAATATCATTAATAGGATGGGCCTTAGACATAATTAGACCTAGTTTTACCTAATAAGACTAATTAACACCTAATAAGACATGTAACTAGTCCTACGTATATCTAATATGAGTAATAGGACACCTTAAGACCTAATTAGATATAATAGCTGACTTATTATTACCCAATTTGTTATTTAGTAATAAGACGTAAGAGTACCTCTTAAGACCTAATACTTGAATAGTTAACACAAGTAATTTAAGACCTAATTAGACATTTAATAAGACTAATTAACACCTAGTATGAGTAATAGGACCTACTAGTACCTATTATGAGCAATAGGACCCCTTAGGAATAATTAGACCTATTAGGAGGTCTATTATGGATAATATAACCCCTAAGGCCTAATTAGACTAATTAACCCCTAATAAGACCTAGCAAGACCTAATTAAACCTAATTATACTAATTAATGTACCTAATACATGTGAGTAATATGACCTAATATGAATTAATATTGAATAATAATAGTACCTAGTTAGGGGCCTATTTATGAACTTAATAGGACCCCTTAGACCAAATTAGTCCTAATAAGCCCTAATTATCTACCTAATATGAGTAATAGGACCCCTTCTAGGTGTAATTAGTTATAATTAACACCTAATATTCTCATATTATGACCCCTTAAGACCTAATTATACCTAATATATGTAATATGATCTCTTAAGATGTAATTAGACCTAATTAGACCTATGAGGACCTAATTAGGCACAATTAGACCTATTAGGTGTTAGAATGAATTTAGAATAACTGAGAGGGGGTGAATCAGTTATCCTCAGATCTAGATTTGCCCATTTAAAATTTATACCAATTTGACCAACTTAGATCTGCTAGACAGCAATAACATAAAACAATAACATACATATGCAGTATACTGTTCTGATGTAATCAGCTTGTAGAAACTTAACAATAAAAAAAAAACATAAACATTCACACAAGTTGACACCAGTATTTAATGTGGAAACCCAATTTGGGAAAAACCACCAATAACATGCTATCAAATTTTCACTCTTCTAAAGTGAGCTCTGTTAGGAGCCAACCCTGTTAAAGGTTACAAAACATAATGCTAAATGTGACCTGGTTAAAGGATTTAATCACCCTATCAGGAGTGGCCTTGTTAGAGGACATAGAACATTCCACCTGAATGTCACCTGGCTCAAAGGATTTATACAATGAATGTTAGGTCAACCTGGTTAAAGGATTTTTACTAATACAATGGTTATAAAGTAATCAGTAGGTGTGTTCTGATACATACAACTTACTTTGCAAATCCATATCCAATTCAAATCTAATGCTAATTCATTGAGTGGCCTCCATTCTCATTTCAATCTTCAAATCTGCATGCAAATTCGTCAAGCAATCACTGTCACAGCTCTCTACTTCTCTGTTCAGCCTTCTCTGTTAGATTATACCAATCATTCAATTAACTATGAAATCCTCTTGCATGCTCTTCTTAAACACTTTATCAATAACCCCTTAAGTTTATCATATACCTCTTCATCTAGGTTAGATAAATATTTTTCTGCTTAATCAAGATCATGGATCTTAGGTTAGTTAAGATCCAACAGATCTTTCCATCTTTATATTTTAATTTTCTTCTCCAAAGCAATCACTAATTAAATCTTTGATCCATGCATTAATTACAATTACCCATGCATTTAAATAGTGTGGACCAAATGAGCTTATCCTTAATTAACTTTACATATCCCAATAAAATCAATTATGTTAGCCAGAGATCTCAAATCTCAACAATTGCCAAAATACTGTTGCTCGTCCAACACTGTGTTCTTCCACTCGGTCATCACTGATTTCCTCAGCAATTTACTAGGCACTCGGTCATCACTGACTTTGCTCAGCATAAACTATTCATAGTAAACTTTCATTGAAAGATAAACAACACATTACTTTGCCAATGTGCCAACTGATTAAGTACCCTTGTGATTTCCCATAACTCAACTACTTCACTTGGTCTTCTTGTTAAATCTCCTTCATTAATCATTATATATGGTACTCAAACAGATAGCAATAGTATCACCAGTTAAGGTTTGACATCAATGACAAAACAACAATTGTTTCCATTATAGCTTTCCAACAATCTTTCCAACAATCTCCCTCTTTGGCATTGATGGCAACACTAAATAATAAAACAATAATTTTTTATCATAGTTACCATACAATCCAAAAGTCTACCTATGTTCCTTGATATGAACAAATCTTCATTAATGTCTTTAGCTTCATTCTGATTCTCATCTTGTAAAACTTTTTCCTTCTTTGTCTATGATCACACTGAAATCTTTCTGTTTCTGTGTATCTGTAGACTCCCTCTTTCATTAATATCTCCCTCTTTGACAACAATCTCTTTTTCAGTAATCTCTCCCTCTTTATTTATTTTACTCAGTAATCTCTCGCTCTTTGATGACAATCCCAAAGATGTTGACATATTCATCATGCAGATTCTTCTGTTATAAACTATGTATCATGATGTTCCTATCATCTTGCTTATGACTGATTCTCTTTTCTATCTTTGTTAGTCTTTCACAGCATTAGGCAACATCCTAAAGTGTGAGTGCATGTGCATCAATGTGTAAAATATTCTAAATATAATATTTGATGCAATAGTACCATTTTGAACTAATTAGCCTTAGTTAGGGGAATCACCCCTAGTTTACCTCATAGATACTCATTTGAATCCTTGGGTAGTGCCTTTGTAAATATGTCTGCTAACTATTCCTTAATATTCACATATTCTAGTCTCATATCCTTCTTCTGAACTAGCTCCCTCAAGTAATGATACTTGATAGCTATATGCTTTGTCTTAGAGTGCATAATAGGGTTAGAAATATTAATGGCACTCATGTCATCAAAATATATGACAACTGGTTCTGTGATCTCCTCTTTCATACCTTTCAGTAGTATCTTCAACCACACAATATTAGAATAATTAACTACTGTTGCTGCATACTCAGCTTCAGCTATAGATTGTGAGGTGCAATTCTATTTCTTTCTTGTCCATGAAACTAATCTTTTTCCTAAAAGAAATTCTCCTCCTGTGGTGCTTTTCCTATCTTGATAGAATACTTCAGAGATAATGGAGAGGGGGGGTGAATCAGTTATCAGCAACTTTAAATATTTTGTACTGATTAATCTAGATTGATATAAATTAAATACACATTCAGATAACACATTACTCAACACATCAATTTTGTTACAGGGAAACCAAATGGTAAAAACCCCGGTGGGAATTAGTACCCACAAAGAACTATACTGTTTGTAGTAATCCCTGTTAAAAGATATTTCAACCCTGTTAGGAGTTGTACAATACAATGCAGTAGTATAGTGACCTGGTTAAGGGTCTGACCCTGTTAGGAGTCTTTTATAATAACCCTATTAGGGGTGAAGGACTCACTATCCAAGGACTCACTGTCCAAGTGGTGAAGGCTACAAACTTCTGGTTGTTTGATACATACTGTATCAACAAGGTGAACTGTTGTTTGTGACACTGCTTGTCTGATCAGTTCCTTTTGTACGCCGATGCTTTAACCTCTTGTAAAGCACTACAATAATCTTATTTGTATTCTAAAAGCTTCAACTTCAATATCTATATTATCAACATATGATAAATATAACTCTGCTGCTTTAACACTCTACTCTTCTTTTCTAATCTCTGGCTTTTGCAACTCTTCTTATCACAAATGACCTTCTATAAATACATACTCCAAGTATGAGATCATGGGACCTATTAGACAACTCTTCATAACATCTTTGTCGGCTCTACTAAGCACGCAAGCATAATTACAATCGCGCAAGTACAAACTAAATAGACACATCACTTTACTAAGTCGGCTTCACCAAATTGACCATAATATTACAATCTTCTTGAAACACGTTTGGCGCATTTAGATTAATATCAAAAACTCATAACTCATCATGAATATTCAAACGCATATCCTAAAGATAGGCGCAACTCGATCAACACGTTACATACGTCGGCCTTAAACTGTTATTCCTCCAAAACTATAACCGTCACTAACAGAATTACATATCTTTACTAAAAATTCATATCTGGGTCTACGTGTATGAACATAGCATAGTAAACATGTCAATAACATGTATCTATCCACACTAGTATTCATGTCATCAAATGGATAAGTACATACAGAAGTACTGCTGTGTATTATATGTTGTCATAAATGACAAACATACAATCAATCAACTGTTCAGAATCAAATCTCCAACAATCTCCCCCTTTGGCATTGCTGGCAACATATTAAAAAAAACAACTTCTATTCATGGCGTCTTCTTTCTTTTACAATCTTTTCAATATCCTCATCAAAGATTCATCTACACTGCTACAGTTTACATGGACTGTGTTTTATATGTATACTCCCCCAGAGTATAAGCTTCTTGTACGTGTTCCTTGTTTTCCTTATTTTTAGTACATACTCCCCCATTGACATCAATGGAAAAGGGTGCTATAAACCATTATGCACAGGTACTACTCCAGAAGTAGAGTAGTCAACCATTCATCAGTCACACAGGACTTATGTTCTTGCTGCTTTAATCAAACTTAGGAGAGGGAATGACTCCCAACTTCTCCCTTAGATACTCAAAAGTATCTTTTGCTAAATGCTTCGTGAAAATGTCTGTTAATTGATCTTTTGTGCTTACATAGTCCAATGTCACTTCCTTGTCTGCAACCTTTTCTCTCAGAAAATGGTACTTTATTTCTATGTGTTTTGTCTTTGCGTGCATCACAGGGTTCTTAGACATGTTAATAGTACTAGTGTTATCACAATGAATAACAATAGGATATTCAACCTGATTACCAAAGTCTTTAACCATCTGCTTGATCCAAAAATTTATTGTATAGTTCAGTGTTACTGCAACATATTTTGCTTCTATTGTTGACTGAAAAATACAATTTTGCTTCTTGCTTGTCCAAGATACCAACCTTTCTCCAATAAATACTGCTCCTCCTGAAGTTCTCTTTCTATCATCAATACAACCTACCCAATCTGCATTAGTATACACATGAAGTTGTGTATTCTCTAATTTGGGATACCATAAACCATAGTCTATAGTTCCCTTAAGATATTTGAATATCCTCTTGACTACCATTAAGTGATTTAGCTTGGGTTCAGCTATAAATCTTCCAACAATGCCAACTGCATTAGATATGCCAGGTCTTGATTGAGTTAGATAAATAAGCTTTCCAATCATAGATTTATACAATGTTTTATCAACTACTATGGAGTTATCATCTTTTTAAAGTTTACTTCCTGTGATCATAGGAGTGCATATTGTCTTGCAATCCTCCATCTTGAAGGTTTTCAATATTTCCTTCACATATTTTGACCGATTAATGAATATTCCTTTATCTATTTGCTTTACATTTAATCCCAAAAAGTATTTTATAGGACCAATCATACTCATTTCAAATTCATTTTGCATTTCTTTTGCAAATGCTTTACTGAGCTTGTCATTACCACCAAAGATAATGTCATCAACAAAT
>MU227900.1:1199805-1228931 GCA_018584345.1 Thuja plicata
ACTTCTTGACTCTTGTGGGACACTTAGATGCAAAGTGACCAATCTTATTACATGAAAAACACTTGAATGGGAGCTGTCCTTCATATTTTCCTTTTCCTTTCTTTTCTCTTTTAGCAATCATGGCAATTATCTCTTCTAGTTCTTCATTAGTTTCTTCATTCTCATTATGACTAGAGATGTGTGAGGATTTCTTACTGTGGATTGAGGCTTTGAAGGCTGTTTCATTCTTTGGTTCAGTCTTCAATCTTGATATCTCAAATGTAGAGATTTTGGTGATCAAAGTCTCTCTCTTGAAGTCTTGTGAGAATTGCATAGTTTCCTCTAGAATACTGATCTTGTTTTCATAGTCTGATGTCAAAGTAGTTAACAACTTATCCATTATATCTTCTTCTGATATTTCTCCTCCATTGTTTCTGATTCCAGATACTGCTTCATTTATCCTTTGATTATAAGCTCTAATGTTCTCTTTAGGCAACATCTCAAGGCTGTTGTATTGAACTTCTTCCATGTCTTCTTGTGTGCATTCTTTTCTTGAACATCTCCTTCAAACATGTCTTCTAAATACTTCCATATGATATATGCTTTTTCAATCTTCTTGATTTTGGAAAATTCACTGTCAGATAAGGCACTAATTAGGGCTTCTTTGGAAATTGCATTATTGGTAAATGTTTCCTTCTGTCTTCTAGTAGCATCATCCTTTACAAGGTCTTTCAGAGATGGAATTACAACCTCTTGTGTAGCAATCTCAAAGATCTCAAGTCCAATGCACTGTAGATGTGTTATCATTTTGTTCTTCCAATCCAAATAGTTCTCTCCATCAAACTTAGGGCTATCTTTTCTAAAGCAAGACATCTTGATCTACCTTAAGCTATTAGGCTTCTTCTCCAAGGCACTTGGCTCTGATACCAATTGTTAGAATACTTTAGAGATAACTGAGAGGGGGGGTGAATCAGTTATCAACAACTTTAAATCTTTTATACTTATTAATCTTGATTGATATAAATTAAATGCACATTCATATAACACATTACTCAACACATCAATTTTGTTATGGGGAAACCAAATGGTAAAAACCCTGGTGGGAATTAGTACCCACAAAGAACTATATTGTTTGTAGCAATCCTTGTTAAAAGATATTTCAACCCTGTTAGGAGTTGTACAATACAATGCAGTAGTATAGTGACCTGGTTAAGGGTCTGACCCTGTTAGGAGTCTTTTATAATAACCCTGTTAGGGGTGAAGGACTCACTATCTAAGGACTCACTGTCCAAGTGGTGAATGCTACAACCTTCTAGTTATTTGATACACACTGTATCAACAAGATGAACTGTTGTTTGTGACACTACTTGTCTAAATAGTTCCTTTTGTGCACCGATGCTTTAACCTCTTGTAAAGCACTACAACAATCTTATCTATATTATGAAAGCTTCAACTTCAACATCTATATTATCAACATATGATAAATATAGCTCTACTGCTTTAACACTCTGCTTTGCTTTTCTAATCTCTGGCTTTTGCAACTCTTCTTATCACAAATGACCTTCTATAAATACATACTCCAAGTATGAGATCATGGGACCTATTAGACAAATCTTCATAACATCTTTGTCAGCTCTACTAAGCATGCAAGTACAAACTAAATAGACGCATCGCTTTACTAAGTCAGGTTCACCAAATTGACCATAATATTGCAATCTTCTTGAAACACATTTGGTGCATTTAGATTAATATCAACAACTCATAAATCATCATGAATATTCACATGCATATCCTAAAGATAGGTGCAACTTGATCAACATGTTACATACGTCAGCCTTAAACTATTATTCCTCCAGAACTGTTACCGTCACTAACAGAATTACATATCTTTACTGAAACTTCATATCTCAGTCTACGTGTATGAACATAGCATAGTAAACATGTCAAAAGCATGTATCTATCCATGCTATTCTTCATGTCATCGTATGGATAAGTACATACAGAAGTACTATTGTGTATTATATGTTGTCATCAATGACAAACATATAATCAATCAACTGTTCAGAATCAAATCTCCAACAATCCACATTTCCAGTCTAATCAAAATCAGTATAGACTCCAAGTTCAAATTTGTCATTCTTTTTTTAATACAGACCACAGTCATCTGTTCCTTTCAAATATCTCAGAATTCTTTTTACAACCATCATATGAGTTTCCTTGGGATTGGTAGAAAATATCGCAACAATACCAACAGCCAGTACAATATCAGGTCTTCTATGCACAACATATTTCAGCTTCCCAATCATTGATCTGTAAAGGGTTTGATTCACTTCTTTTGTATCATCATTTTTTGTTAACTTCTGTCCAATAGCCATGGGTGTACTCACTAGTTTTGAATCTTCCATTCCAAAATTTTTTAGTATCTCCTTGACATATTTTGATTGAGTAATATATATATCATTCTTCATCTGATATATTTGTAAGCTGACAATTTTTTTTATCTCACCAAACATAGACATCTCAAATTTAGTTTGCACCTCCTTTGAAAATGCTTGGCATAACATATCTTGTCCAATAGCTTAATGTCATCAACAAAAATTTCAGCCAATAAAGTACCTTCACTTTTCTCTGTCTTCAAATACAGATTGTTGTTGTCATTGATTCTAGAAAATCTAATATTTATTAGATAATTGTGCAATCTCTCATACCATGCTCTGTGTTCTTGCTTCAGTCCATATAGTGCTTTGTGTAATCTGCAAACCATGTTCCTCTTTTTTGGGTCAACAAATCCATCATCTTGTTCAATGTAAACTTCTTCTTCTAATATTCCATTTAGAAATGCTGATTTTACATCCAGTTGATATAATTTAAAACCTTTGTAGGCTGCATATGCAAGTAATATTCTTACTCCTTCCAATCTTGCAACTAGGGCAAATATTTATCCATAATCAATTCCTTCCTCTTGTGCATAACCTTTGCATACTAGTCTATCTTTGTTTCTTGTTACCTCTCCATGTTCATTCGGCTTATTTCTGAATACCCACTTAGTACCAATTACATTTTTTTCATTTGGCCTAGGTACAAGTGTCCAAATCTTATTTTTCTCAATCTGTTCAATTTCTACTTTCATGGCTTGTATCCAATCTTCATTGTCTAAGGCATCTTTTACTATTTTAGGCTCAAAATCACATAACAAGCATGTATCTTCTCTCAACTTACTTCTTGTCATAACTGTAGAATCCTTCGATCCTAAAATTTGATTAGGTTTATGGTGCCTCTTTACATACTTTGCTAGAGTAGGTTCTTTTTCTGCTTCAGGTTGATCATTCATGTCCACTTCAGGTTGACTCTGTGACTCAACATCTCCATCAAATAGCTCGGCAATAACCTCTGGTTGCCCGATAGCTTCATTTTGTGACTCGACAGGTTCTAGCTATTGCTCGACAACCTCTTTATCAGTTTTAGGTAATTCACTAGAATCTTCCTCATCCATATAGATGAATGATTTGTAACTTTCAGGTTCCTATGTGCTTTTAGCTTCATTTCTTTCTGCATACTCATCAATTCTAACATTTGCACTTTCCACAATTTTCTTAGTGTTATAATTCAAACATTTGTATGCTTTACTTTTCATTGAGTAACCAAGAAATATGCCTTCTTCAGCTTTAACATCAGTTTTTCCATTTTTGTTATCCTTCAGTATGAAATATTTGCTTCCAAAAAATTTGAAATGTCTTACATTAGGTGCATATCCATACCATAGCTCATAAGGTGTATCATTAGTACCTTTCTTGACTTGTACTCTATTCAGGGTGTAGACTGCTATACTTATAGCTTCTCTCCAATAATTTTGTGCAACATTCTTCTCCATCATTAGTGTTTTGGCACAGTCCATGATAGATCTATTTCTTCTCTCAACAATACCATTCTCTAGTGGTGTTCTAGGTGTGGACATCTATCTTTTTATCCCTTGGTCATTGCAGAACCTGTTAAACTCATTACAAATAAACTCACCTCCTCTATCACATCTTAAATATTTTAGGCTTTTACTTGTTTCCTTTTCAACTTTTTCCAAGTACCACTTAAATAACTAGAATGCATCCGATTTTTCTTTAAGAAACATAACAGTCATCATTCTTGAGTAATCATCAACAAATAGAATAAATTATTTATTTCCACAGTAAATTTTCTCCCCAATGGGACCACAAAGGTTAGTATGAACCAATTCCAGAATTCCCTCATAAGTATGAGTCTTTCTCTTGAAGCTAGATTTAGTCATTTTTCCTAATTGACATTGCTTACACATTGCATTTTTCAGGTTTCTTCAATTTAGGCAGCCCTCTAACATTTTTCAATTTTCTTATGCTTACCAAGTTATCAAAGTTTACATGACATAACCTTTCATGCCATAACCAAACATCATTATAATGTGGAAACAAGTATGTCTCATCAGCTAAATCTAGATAGAACAAGTTACCTTTAGTCTACTCACCACTTCCAACTAGTTCTCCAGTGGCATCATACATCTTTGCCTTCTTGTGATGGAATTCAATTCTGTAACCAAAAGTATTCAGCTGTGCAACACTCAATAGATTATAGTTAAGGTCATCAACCCAATATACATTGTCACATCTGATCTTGTCACTCAAGTTAATTGATCTTTTCTCTTTAACAAGACATGGTGCATCATTAGCAAATTTAACATAACGATCTTTACACTGATCTAAGGTTTCAAATTTATCTTTATCACCAGTCATGTGATGTGAACAAAAATTGTCAATAATCCAATGGTCACATTTACTCATATAAGAAATTAGTGCAATTTTCTCATCATCATCAGAATCATCTTTCATAGCAACATACCCAACTTCTATATCATTTTCATCAGAATTGTCAGATTCACTGTCAGAAGCTTCTTCAGCTATATAACAAGATTTCTTACCTTTGTCTTTGTAATATTTATACTTTATGAAGTCTCAATCATCCTTTTTTTTCTTTTTACTTGTTGTCCCTTCTTTCATCTTTGTCATTCTTATTAGGACATCTTGCAGCAATATGACCAACTTTGTTACATAAAAAACAAATGACAGGAAGTTTACCTTTGAATTTTTATTTTCCTCTAGATAGTCTTTTTGCCATGAAAGCTTCAAGTTCTTCCAGATCATCATCTATAGTGTCATTGTCACTGCTCACACATTTCTTTCCTTTCTTTGATTTTTTAAGGACCAACTAGGATCTGAATGCAGATTCAATAGCTTGTGGAGTGTAGTTATCAAAATTTGACATCTCAAATGTAGTAAGTCTACCTACCAGACCTTCCAAAGTCAAATTATTATTAGGAGTATATCTTAACTCTTGAATTGTAGAGACTCTAATAGAATATACAAGAAGAAGAGTTCTCAATACCTTTCTCACAATGGTATTATCATCAATGGTTCCCTTAGCTCCTCTAATAGCATTTACAAATTTCTTTATCCTACCATAATAGTGAACTATATTTTCTCCTTCTTGCATTTTCATTTCATCAAACTGACCTCTTAAACTTTTAGATTTGGCTCTTAGTACATTTGTATCACCTCCATAGATGGTTGCAAGAACATCCCACATTTTCTTTGTAGTTGTACAATTATTTATGTCTTCAAACTCATGATAGTTCAAAAATGATGCAATATCCAACATTGCTTGATTGTGCTCCTACTTTTCTCTTAACTATGTAGTTGTGGCATGTACAGTGGGGGCTACATAATCATTTTCAACATATTGCTTAGCAGAATTGCCAATACTAGCCAGATGCAATTTCATCAAACTCTGCCATGTAGGGAAATTCTCTTTGTTCAACTTCGGTACCTCCCTTTTATACATCTTGATGATTTTCTCCAAGTACCTTCAAACTATTTTCAAGAGACCAAAGCTCTGATACCAATTGTTAGAATGAATTCAGAATAATTGAGAGGGGGGGTGAATCAGTTATCCTTAGGGTTAGATGTGCCCATTTAAACTTTATACCAATTTGAACAACTCAGATCTTCTTGGCAACAATAACATAAAACAACAACATACATATGCAGTATACTATTTAGATGTAATCAACTTGTAGAAACTTAACAGTAAAACACAACATAAACATTCACACAAGTTGACACCAATATTTAATGTGGAAACCCAATTTGGGAAAAACCACCAATAACATGCTATCAACTTTTCACTCTTCTAAAGTGAGCTCTATTAGGAGCCAATCGTGTTAAAGGTTACAAAATACATTTCTAAATGTGACCTGGTTAAAGGATTTAATCACCCCATCAGGAGTGGCCTTGTTAGAGGACTTAGAACATTCCACCTGAATGTCACCTTGCTCAAAGGATTTATACAATGACTGTTAGGTCAACCTAGTTAAAGGATTTTGACTAATACAATGGTTAGAAAGTAATCAGCAAGTGTGATCTGATACATACAACTTACTTTTCAAATCCAGATCCAATTCAGCTCTAATAATAATTCACTAAGTGGCCTCCATTCTCATTTCAATCTTCAAATCTGCTTGGAAATCCATAAAGCAATCACTCTTGCAGCTCTTTGCGTCTTTGTTCAACCTTCTCTGTTAGATTATGCCAATCAATCAATTAACTATGCAATCCTCTTGCATGCTCTTCTTACACACTTCATCAATAACCCCTTAAGGTTATCATATACCTCTTCATGTAGGTTAGATAAATATTTTTCATCTTAATCAAGATCATAGATCTTAGGTTAGATGAGATCCAATGGATCTTTCCATCTTTACATTTTAATTTTCTTCTCCAAAGAAATCACTAATTAAATCTTTGATCCATGCATTAATTATAGTTACTCATGCATTTAAATAGTGTGGACCAAACGAGCTTATCCTTAATTAACTTTACATATCCCAATAAAATCAATAATGTCAGCCGGAGATCTAAAATTTCAACAATTACCAAAATACTACTGCTCGGCCAACACTGTGTTCTTCTGCTCGGTCATCACTGGTTTCCTCAGCAATTTACTGGCACTCGGTCATCACTGACTTCAATCAACAGAAACTATTCAAAGTAAATTGTCATCAAAAGATAAACAACACATTACTTTTCCAATGTGCCAACTGATCAAGTACCTTTGTGATTTCCCATAACTCAACCACTTCACCTGGTCTTCTTATTAAATCTCCTCCATCAATCAATAGATATTGATGAGGAGCTCCTCTTCTAGAGCCTTTTTGGCTCTCTCCAAGACCTTCACTGGGTCTCTCTTAGGGTCTCTTTCTCTACCCTAACAAGATTATTCTTTCCTAATCCTCTAACTCCCTAGGAACTTCTCACCAATTTCAAACTCAACTCCTTTCACTCTTACTTAGCTTTCTTGCAACCATGGCTTCATAAGCCTCCGACCACTCCAATGGTGTCAACTACCTAAGATGAAGTTTCCAACACTCCTTAGGTCTATTACAACTCCCATGGATCCATTTTAGTGAATCCTTCATCTATTTTTCAATCGAGTTCAAAATCTAGTCTTCTAGGCCTTGTAGCCTTTTTAGGCCTATTAGCCCTCCTAATCACTAAAAATGTGATTTTCCTTCTAGATTCCCTTAACAAACCTAGAAAAAAATTACATATTATTTGTGGTTTTTTCTTACCCTTCAATATTTTCTAGGTCTCAAATCTTAGTAGATTTCGTACAAAGGATTTCTACCAAACCTGTAAAAATAAGGGTTTCAAAGGCATGTAGACTGGTTTGGTGACTTGGTCTTCTTTCTCCAATTTGAATGTCTCCTTTGAACTTAACCTTCCATAGGAAGGTCTACACCACATGCCTCTACACTCCACTACTCTTGATTGGCTTATACCAATCACTCTACAAACTCCATTGCCATTGTACTATTTAGATACCCTAACCAGAATGCACACCACTCGCCTACGGCCTGCATGTTCTTGAGCTTCCCCTGCACACACACACACACACACACACACACTCCAAAAGCCATATCTATATAGTATATACAATATCATAATGGATTCCAAGTGTTCATGGAGTTTGAGCCACATGAACTCCAAAGAAACCCATTATTTACATAACTGGACCAAAACTGGCCAGTAAACTTGCAAAACACAAATAATTTAACAAGACCTAACTAGAACTTACAATCTACCAAACTAATATCACACAAAGCTTGGAAAATACATTTCAAACACTATCCAATCATTCATTCAGTCCATTCAATCCAATAAACTGATGGATGATGGCTCAGTCACAAATTTACATTGCAAATTGATCTTTCCTTGTGATCAGTCCATACCAAATGAAATCTAACTGTTAGATTAAGGTTGGATTCACCTTATATAATCCTATCCCATATGTTTGGACCATTTGGTTGGGATTTTGGCACCTGAATGGCTGATTCCTAAAATCTAGGAAATGTTGTCATGACAACTTTAAAAGTTGTGATGACAACTTTGACAACTTTTGTCAAAATTGCAAATTTCACATTTTGAGTGTCCTAATTGGTTCTAAACTTTACTAATTGGCCTCAAATGGCTAGTAAACAACTAAACATTATAAATCTTCCCAATTTGGGACTTTGGTCAACTCTTTGAATTTTGAGTTGACTTCTAGGCCTTAGACTCCTAGAATCAACTAGACTCAAACAACACAACCCTAACCTTTCCAAACCTAAACCACACCTTAAACACACACTAGGGACTTTATAGTTTATTCCTATTCATGGATGGTTGGCCAAACCAACCTACAATCCAAAACTGATTAAGATATTTTAATAGACCTTGAGGGTGCTCCTACACCATACTCCCTCTTGCAATAAGAAAGTTAAGGAAATTTTGGTGATAGGAAATACTCACTGATTCCATGTTTCTTGAAGTCACATTCAGCTATCCAAGTGGCTTCTAACTTTGGTTTTTTATTCCACTTCAGTATATGCTCCATGTAGATCTTATGTCTTGTTTTCTTTTGTACCCTTGAATCCAATATCTTCTCAACTTGTGGTTTGTCCTGTTCTAGAGTCTTAAACTCTCACATATCCTTATGTACCTCTATCCTGTATTGCATCTCATCCATATCTGGCCCCTTATATTTGATCAAATTATTCACATTAAAGATTGGAGAAATTGACATCTCCTTGGGCAACTCTACCTTGTATGCATTGGATCCATACTTTGCCAATATCTTACAAGGTCCAATTTGTTTCATCTGTAACTTTCTAGATATCCCTTTTTGTAGTCTCTCCTTATTCAGGAAAACCATGACTATTTCACCCACTTCAAACTGCAATTCTGTTCTCCCCTCATCTTTCTTTGCCTTCAACTTTTGATTTTCCTCCATCAAGGTCTTTTGCACTTGCTCATGAACCTCCTTCATTGATTGTGTAAAATCATCAACATGCCCACTGATTCCCTCATATCCTTTGAGGTCTTTGAGTTCTATCACACCCCTTGGATGTGCCCTATACACTATCTCAAATGGGCTCTTCCCTGTAACTCTATTGGTACAGTCATTGTAGGCAAATTCTGCCTTTGGGATAACTTGCTCCCAACCTTGTCCATACTCCTTGGTTAGACATCTAAGAAATTTCCCAAGTACCCTTTTGATTACTTCACTCTTCCCATCCATTTGAGGATGATAGGAAGATCAATGAGATAAGTTTGTACCTAATCTCTTCCATAGGGTCTTCCAAAATTGACCCATGAACCTCACATCCCTGTCTGCAACAATGCTCATTGGTAGGCCATGAATCCTTACCACTTCTTTGGAAAACAAGTAGGCAATATGGCTGGCATCATATGTTGTTTTACATGGTCTGAAGTGACTCATTTTACTAAACCTATCTACCACTACAAACAAACTATCTAAACTAGTTGGAGTTCTAGGTAACCCCACTATGAAGTCCATACTTATGCACTCCCAAGGTCTACTTGGGATGGGTAATGGATGGTAAATTTATGCATTAGACAAAGTGCCTTTAGCCTTCTGACATATGCCACACTTCTCCACATACCTTCTTACTTCCTTCTACATCTTTGGCCACCAATAGAATCTCTCTACTAAGTCCAATGTCTTATTCAATCCAAAGTGTCCACTTAGGCTTCCATTATGCTTCTCCTATATAAGGTTCTTCCTTATTGAGCCTCTTAGAACACATAGTTGCTTGTCTTTGAATAGAAACCCATTCTGTAATGTATACTCTACAAACTCACTATGAAAGTGAATCTCAAGATTCTAACACACCTTATATATCTCTAAGAAATCTCAATCTCCCTCATATAGGTCCTTAAAACCTTCAACCCCTCTACTTTGCAACTAAATCTCTTGGATGGTAAGTAGTCTTCTACTAAGGGCATCTACAACTTTGTTTTTCACTCCCTTCTTATGTTTGATAGTAAAGGTGTAAGACTATAGGAATTCCATCCACTTGATGTGTCTCAAGCTAATCTTGTCCTGAGTGTTTATGTAACTCACTGCTTGGTTATTTGTGAAGACAACAAACTCTTTGGGAAAAAGATAATGCCTCCACTTCTTTAAGGCTTGTACAAGAGAATATAGCTCCAAGTCATAGGAAGAGTACCTAGACTTAGCCTCATTTAGTCTTTCACTGAAAAAGGCCATAGGCCTACCTTCCTGACTTAAGATAGCTCCCACTATAATTCTACTTGCATCACACTCCACAATGAATGGTTTGTCAAAGCTTGGTAATAGAAATATAGGCTGAGTAGCCATTTCCTTTTTCAATCTCTCAAATCCATCATTAGCTGCCTTTGTCCACACAAATTTTGTTTTCAATCCTCCTTTTATAGTCTCTAATACTGGAGAACAAATCTCATTGAACCTCCTAATGAACTTCCTATAGAATTGGGATAACCCATGGAAGCTCCTAACTTTAGTCCCTATCTTAGGAGTAGGCCAATTCAATATGGCCTCTACCTTCTCCTTATCCATTTTAAGTCACCCTTGGAAACCACAAATCCAAGATAGACTAACTCTTCTTTCATGAACTCACTCTTCTCAAGGTTTATCATTAGTTTTTCTTCCTGAAGCTTCTTCAACACTAACTCCAAGTGTTTCATGTGATCCTCTTTAGTTTTACTGAAAATTAGGCTGTCATCTAAATAGACAACTACAAAAACTCCTATATAGTCCTTCAAGACTCCATTCATCAACCTCATAAACATGCTTGGTGCATTGGTAAGCCCAAAGGGTATCACTAACAATTCATACAACCCCTCTATACTCTTAAATCCATACTTCCACTCATCACCCTCTTTCATCCTAATTTGATAGTACCCACTCTTCAAATCAATTTTAGATATGTACTTAGCACCCCCCAAGCAATCCATCAAGTCTTCTATTCTAGGAATTGGAAATCTATACCTGATAGTTATCCTATTTATTTCCCTAGAATCAGTACACATCCTCCACTTACCTCCCTTCTTAGGAGCCAACACCACTGGGACAACACATGGGCTAATGCTCTTCTTTATCAACCCTTGGTCCAAAAGCTCTTGGACTTTTCTAGCTATCTCCTTGTTTTTCTCTGGTGTCATCTTGTATGCAGCCTTGTTTAGCAAAGATGATCCTGGTATGAAGTCAATTTGATGACTTATCTTCCTCTTTGGTGGAAGGGAGGCTGGTGTACCCTCACAAATTATGTCCTTGAACTGGTCTAATAGTTCTCTTACCTCTTGTGGTATAGGTGCCTTCTCATGAGACTCCTCCTCCTTTGGCTTTAGAAATATTGCATAACCAACTTCTTCTTTCTTCATATCCCTTAGAAATTCTTTTCCACTGAATAACATGGCACTGGATTCTGCCTTCTCCATTATATCCTCTTCTAGTATGGATTGTATTTTGTAAGTGACCCCATTTTTCTTGAAAGTGTACTTGTTTTCTTTTCCATTATGGAATGCATCTCTATCAGACTGCCATGGTCTGCCACACAATAGATGGCAAGCATCCATTGGAAAAAAATCACATAGTATCTTGTCATGATACTTTCCAATGGTAAATTCCACCCACACTTGCTCATTAACTAAGATATTCTAGCCCTTATTCAACCAGGTGACTTTGTAAGGACATTCATGTGGAATTTTAGTGAGCTTTAACTTCTCTACTGCCTCCTCTGATATAACATCGTCTGTAGATCCTGAATCAATAATCACCTTATGTTCTTTTCCCATTATCTTGCACTTGACCCTAAAAAGAGCCCTTTTTTTCTTGTGTCCATCCTTAGTGGGTTCTTTAATTAGTATTCTCCTAAGCATCAAACTTTCACCTTTCTCTAAACTCAAACTGACCTATGAATGCTTGGTGTTGTCCTCCTCTTGGACATAGTTGATCCTCTTCTCTCCTTGTGAGGATGTTGGCTTATCTGGACACCTGTATGCAGAGTGCCCCAACTGTCCACTGTTGTAACATTTCATGGAAGAGAAATGAGATCCCCTTCCAAAACCTCCTGTCCTTCCTCTATTGCTAAATCCACCTTTATTATTTGACTCATGTCCCTAATCTGCATATCTGGAATCACCTTGACCCTTATTGTCATTTCCTTTGCCACTTGAACCTCCTCTATGGCCACCTCTATTGTCTCTACCCTTTCCTCTACCTCTGGAGCTAGAATCTTGTCTTTTCTTTAGTTTTTCTTCCACCTTCAAAGCCATTTGAAAACAATTATGGATGGAAGTCAAGGTAAAGAGACTAAGCTCTTCTTGAATGTTCCACCTTAATCCATTAAGGTATCTTTCCACTTTAATACTTTCTGTCTCCTGAATTCTTTATCTAAGACAAAGTTTTTGGAATTCTTTGGTATAGGCTGACACATCTAGGTATTTTGGCCTAAGATTTTGTCTCTTCTTATGCAGTTGGATGTCATAATCCTCTGGAAGATAATACTCCTTCACTTTTTCCATCATTGTGTTCCAATTTTTGATGGGCTTCTTGGCCTGTTTCTCTCTTTCTTCTTGCAAGAACTTCCACCATGTAAGTGTTTGCCCTCTTAGCCTTGACTTTTCTATCTTCACCTTTTGGGCTTCTGTAAGCCCATCACACTCGATGTGATTCTCCATTCCTTCAAGCCATTCCATAACCATTTTAGCATCCATCTTGCTAGAGAATATTGGGATTCCCTCTAGAGCCTTCCTACTCAATGCCCTGAGTTCTTTGAGGAATGGTTCCTCAGGTAGAAGAAGATCAGTTGTGGTTCTATTTCCTCTTCCATTGGTTTCTTTCCTTTATCTATCCCTTCATGCATTTCTTCTCTCAAATTTCTAGCAGTCTCAACCACTTCTACCATCTTGATCTTCATTTCCTCCATTTCTTCTTCAAGAAGCCTATTTTTGATTTGTTGCTCTTACAAATCTTTGGCCAACTCTGCATTGGTCACCATCTTGGACTCACCTATGGACTCACTCCAATCTAACATACACCAATTCAATCACCCAAGCCTTTCAATGGCTCTGATACCAATTTGATGAGGAGCTCCTCTCCTAGAGCATTTTTGGCTCTCTCCAAGACCTTCACTGGGTCTCTCTTAGGGTCTCTTTCTCTACCGTAACTAGAGGATTCTTTCCTAATTCTCTAACTCCCTAGGAAATTCTCACCAATTTCAAACTCAACTCCTTTCACTCTTACTTAGATTTCTTCCAACCATGGCTTCACAAGCCTCCAACCACTCCAATGGTTTCAACTACCTAAGATGAAGTTTCCAACACTCCTTAGGTCTATTATAACTCCCATGGATCCATTTTAGTGAATCCTTCATCCATTTTTCAGTCGAGTTCAAAATCTAGTCTTCTAGGCCTTGTAGGATTTTTAGGCCTATTAGCCCTCCTATTCACTGAAAATGTGATGTTCCTCCTAGATTCCCTTAAAAACCCTAGAAACAAATTACATATTCTTTGTGGCTTTTTCTTACCCTTCAATATTTTATAGGTCTCAAATCTTAGTAGAGTCCGTACAATGGATTTCTACCAAACCCCTAAAAATAAGGGTTTCAAAGGCATGTAGACTAGTTTGGTGACTTGGTCTTCTTTCTCCAATCAGAAAGTCTCCTTTGAACTTATCCTTCCATAGGAAGGTCTCCACCACATGCCTCTACACTCCACTACTCTTGATTGGCTTACACCAATCACTCTACAAACTCCATTGCCACTGTATTGTATAGATACCCTAACCAGAATAATATCACACAAATCTTGGAAACTACATTTCAAACACTATCCAATCATTCATTCAGTCCATTCAATCCAATAAAGTGATGGATGATGGCTTTGTCACAAATTTACACTGCAAATTGATCCTTCCTTGTGATCAGTCCATACCAAATGAAATCTAACTGTCAAATTAGGGTTGGATTCACCTTATATACTCCTATTCCATCTGTCTAGACCATTTGGTTGGGATTTGGGCACCTTAATGGCCGATTCCTAAAATCTAGAAAATGTTGTCATGACAACTTTAAAAGTTGTGATGACAACTTTTGTCAAAATTGCAAATTTCACATTTTGAGTGTCCTAATTTGTTCCAAACTTTACCAATTGGCCTCAAATGGCTAGTAAACAACTAAACATTATAAATCTTCCCAATTTGGGACTTTGTTCAACTCTTTGACTTTTGAGTTGACTTCTAGGCTTTAGACTCCTAGAATCAACTAGACTCAAACAACACAATCCTAACCTTTCCAAACCTAAACTACACCTCAAACACAATCTAGGGACTTTATAGTTTATTCCTTATTCATGGATGGTTGGGAAAAACAACCTGCAAGACAAAATTGGTTAAGATCTTTTAATAGACCTTGAGGGTGCTCCTACACCAGATATGGTACTCAAAGAGATAGCAATAGTCTCACTAGTTAAGGTTTGACGTCAATTACAAAACAACAATTCTTTCCATTGTAGCTTTCCAACAATCTTTCCAATATTAGGACCTAATTATGCCTAGTTATCTAGGTCTATTAAGATCTATGATAGGTAATATGACCCCTTTAAACCTATTAGGACCTAATTAGACCCAATTAGACCTATTATGACCTAATTAGAGGCACAATGCCTATAAGGAGCTAATTAGACCTATTAGGACCTATGATAGGTTGTATGACCTCTTAAGACCTCATTAGACCCACTATGAGTAATATGACCCCTTAAGACCTATTAACACCTAATTATCCCTAGTTAGACCTATTAGGACCTAATTAGACCCAATTAGACCCCTTAGCACCTAATTAGACCCAATTATACCTATTAGGACCTAATTAGACCTAATTACTCCTATTAGTCCTACCTATGTAGGTTATATGACCCCTTAGGACCTCATTAGACCCACTATGAGTATTATGACCCCTTAAGACCTATTAGTACCTAATTAGACCCAATTAGACCCAATTACACCTAATTAGACCTAATTATACTTATTAGGACCTAATTAGACCCAATTAGACCTATTAGGACCTAATTAAATACCCAATTAAACATATTATGACCTATTTAAACCCAATCATACCTATTAGGGCCTAATTATACCTAATTAAACCTATTATTACTTAATTAGACCTTTCAGGATCTACGATAGGTTATATGACTTATTGGGACTTATTTTATGATTAATAGGACTTTATACATAGGAACTTTCATTCACTTTTGTGTAATAATTTTATCTTCATACGTAGGAAATTATCAAGAAGCACAAGCTTCTGAAGTTGGAGAAGGGTCATCGAAAGCTCAACAATCCCAACCTTTAGAAGTTGGAGAAGGGTCATCGCAAGCTCAACAAGCACAACCTTCAGAAGTTGGAGAAGGGTCATCGCAACCTCAACAAGCACAACCTTCAAAATCTCAAACAAGTACACATCTCTCTCTCTCTGACTCTCTCTCACTATCTCAATTTAGTCTCGTTGTGGTGAATATGCATTTTGAGTCTTTCCCCTCAAGACTATTGTTTTTGTTGTGTACATAGCCTTTGTTGAATAAAATGTTGGACAAGGGGTATCCCAAATTCATGTAATGGAATTTTGAGAAGGGTCATCCCAAGGTAAAAAAAGTATGTGTCTCTCTCATTAGTTTATTAATTATTCCCTTTGACATGAGCCTTTTTCTACTTATTTCATCAAGGTCCCCTTAAGATGAGATATTAAGAGATTTTTTTAATTTTGTTTGTAGCTAAAGTACAAGAAACAAAAGAGAATGTTAGTCTAGCCCAACAGTTGAAGAGAAAAATTAATCATAAAATCATAGATCATTTAATTAAAATGGATGTGGAAAATTGAGAGATTAGGATAAACAACCCATAAATACTATGAAGAGGGCATTGAATAAAAAGTCTAAGAAAATAATTGCACAATTTGAGAATCTTCATACACTTGAAAACACCCTACTATTATCAATTAAACTTCTTAAAGATAAGTTAAAAGAGCCATTAAAATTGTTGGGTGTAGATGCAAGTTTGAAAAAGACAAAACCATCTAACGTACAAAAAAATATTGTTAAAAGTGTTAAGGAAGGTTTTCATTCCATTGGGAAAACAACTAGATTTGGAGATAAGTCTATTTCAAGAAGAGTGATACTGACATCTATTTTAAATAAAAACATGTCCCAAAAAAGACAAATTTATTCACTTTCATCTCATATTAGGTATAGTAGGAACAAAATAACACATTATTTGAAAAGGAGAATCAATTTGGATGATACTACATTGGAAGGTAATTGGGCATTAATGTGTAGAGATCCTTTCTCTGATAGGATTAAGGAAATAGTTAGGAACTTGGTTATGACATTTTGGACTGGTCATACTCATCCTATACCAAATACAAGAGATGTTATCAAGAAGAGGATTGGACATAAGGAATATTTTCAGCACACAAAACATTGGTTGGACGCCACACAACATGAATTGCATCTCTCATTTTGTAATTCAACTCCTGACATTAAGATTGGACAAACAATGTTTGAAATATTAAAGCCATATTTTGTAAAGATAAATAAATCTTTTGTAACTTGTTGTTGTCGATATCATATTGAATTTTATCTCTAATATCAAGGGTTTAGAAAGATGATAGAAGAAAGTGGTAGTTCTGAAAATGCTTTTCCTAAACGTCCAAGCCAATTCATAGCATCAATCTTATGTAACAAATCAATTGATCATGAAATACCTTAAATAGATGGCATAAGAGGAGCTTGCCAAACATGCAGGGATTTTGCTAAATTTCCTTTGAGACATGAAGATACTGACATGACAAGGATGGTAAAATGCAAGAGTTACAACTACATAAAGTCTTAACTAAAAGTTGGGAAAGAATCAACAAGGTTGGAATATGTAGAGGATGAGATACTTGTTGCAACATTTATGCATAATTTTTATAAATAGATTCAACCATATATACATCATTTTTTTCTTGATAAATGGCAAGAAGAATAGTTCCAAATACTAAGAGAAATTTTTCCAATTGGAACAATTTTACCGATTGTTGACTTTGTAGAGAATTATTCTTTTGTTTCTCAAAATCAGATTCAAGGATAATTCTACTATACAGAGAAGGTCACTATCAGGGTACATGTTCCTTATCAACATGCAAAATTAGATTTGGATGGTGTTGAAAGTACATATCAAGCAAGGGTCATAAAGAAAGAATATCAATTTTACATTAGGGATGATAAAAGGCATGACATACATTTTGTCGAGCATTTCTTTAAGACATTTTTGGACATTTGGAAAACAAAGGCATCAAAATTGAAAAGCATTTTGTTTGGTCATATGGATGTGCAGCACAATTTAAATCAAAAAGGACATTTTATGCACTATCTAGATATCATTGATACCAAAATATACCACATATTTGGATTTTCTTTGAGAGTAGACATGGAAAGGGAGAGCATGATGGTGCATGAGCTTGCATCAAACATGCTTTAAGAAAGTATCAACTGGACTATCAGGGATATCATACAAATAATGCTCATGATGTAGTTGAGTGGTGCAAGATGCATTTTTTGGTACCAAATTAGGATAACACATCATCACAATTGGATCAATTCATACCATTCAGAGTATTCTAGGAGATATCAGGTATAAATGCAATATCACTTATTTCAGTTTAACTTTTTGTACGCTTTAAATTTATTGATCATTGAAGAACACATATATATATGATTATAAATTGTCTTAAATTTTTATATGGTTCATGTTCAGGTGTTGATAGAAGATCAATCCATGGATGCAAAAGTGTAGAAAAAACAATATCCCTGCATTTAGTTATGAGTACAAATAGTAATGTGTGGTCATTATAAACTAGAGATTACTCATTCTTTTGTTATGAATCATTTCTAAAAACTATGGTGAATGTATCAACCAAAAATATGGATATGTTAGTGAATGGAATTTGGTTCCACTAGATGTTACTAATATAGATGATGAAGTTGAGGATGAAAGCTTTGACGACATTCGATTGATTTCTATCAATTATGTCCATATTTTAGGTTTGATCAAAATTGGTGTACATGTATATATAAATTTAAAGGATTCATAAAATCAATCCATAAATAGAGAGCATGTACACAATTTTTTATTTACTATTCAATTTATATGGTACATATATCTAGTAAAATATACAAGTCTGTTTAATTTATATTTACAGGTCAAATTGAAAATATATTTTGCAGGACATGTTTTTGCAATAATAGCAGAGCCTGGAAATGTGGAAGGTGTTAGTTAATATTCACACCAAGGAGTGGAATAAGCTAAAATATAATGAAACAAGCGATGGAGTTATGTTTCCTACAGGTTAGTAGTGTATTTATGTTTAATTTATTACAATTGAGGTACAACTTATGATGGAATAATGTGTGTTTATGGTTAATTTAACATATATATGTTGTTGAACTTGTCTGTTCAGGTTCAGTTTTTGTGCAAGGAACGTATTTGAAGTAAATCAAAATACTTAAAAATGGGATTCATTTTATTGATTATCAACCTCACAACAAGGTTTATCAGTATATCCATCTTATAATTACCACTGTCCTATCTCTTCATCTAGTGACAAGATATGGCATTCATAAGTGGAGACTTGATACTACTGACCTTGAGAGAATATTAAATGTTATCCAAGAGCGAGATGAACCACTTGATGTGGACTAAATCATGCATAAAATATGATCCATACTAAATTTGTCATGGGTGAGACCAGAGGTTTTCTTAGATCCATTATTTCCTACAAGTGCCCGTAATGAATGGAGAAATTTTCTAAAATTATAATATCTCAAAAAAGTCTTAAGGAGATGATTTATTACCTATCCAAGAATATGAATGTGTATCATGCATGTTGCAATACTTAATTAGTATAATTTATTTTTATAGTTGATTACATTAGTACATGTGTTTTAAAATGAGTCATTATTGTTGTTTACTACTTGACCATGTATTAAGGGGATGCTTTATATCATCTAGATGTCAAACATAATATAATTTAGATCATCAAACATATTTAACTCAGATCATCAACATTACATATAAAGTACATGTCGAATGTAAATATAAGTAAGAATAAACTTGATATAAATTAGCATGTCCAACATCATTGATAGAATAAAATTACATATAAATTAGACAATCAAATGTATAACTTGGATCATCAAACATATATATGTTAAAAACATGTCAAACATATGTAAATTAACTACATCATCAAATCATAGGTCAAGTATTTAATCATCAAATGTAGATCTTGAGTATAACACATGTCAAACATCAATCACTAGATCAAGTATATAATGTATGTCAAGATCAATGAATCATAGATTGATAGTATGTAAACATCACACATGTATAGAGTGAAAGTACATAACATGTGAAACATCAATCATAGATCAAGTATGTAAAAATGAAACATAGAGATCAAGTACCGTAAGAATGAAACATGTGTTGGACCAATCATGTCAAGCATAGATCAAAAGTCAATAAATCAAATAATATCAAAGTACAATGTAGGTCAGTCGTCTAGAGTCGAGAGAGGAAATATAACATCAAATAAATGTAATATGTCTAGATCAAATATGAAAGTGCCTCAGACTCAACATGATGACTCATCACTAAGCGGTCCCTAGAGTGACTATCATGATGTTACTTGGATGTGTAGAGTCCTACAGAGAAAATGATATAAATTAATATATGTATCTTCTAAAGATCGATAAAATATTACAATAAAACAAGTTATAAAGTGTGTAAATTAAATACATGTACACATCGATAAATTAAAAACTCACCTGTCCACTAATGATGTCATCATCCAGTGAGTCCCAACGATGTACACGATCAGTCCTCAAAGAAGAGTAACAAGAGGCACCTCCCCCTAGAGAAAAAATATCATATATATGTATATATCATGTATTGAAATAAATTTTTTTATAAAAAAAGTAAATTTACATGCCATGAAATATTGCAAATTTAACTTAAATTGTAAAATTAAAAATAAGATTTATACTTGTGTAGATGGTGGAACTTGATAGTACTCAGACTCCCTAGCCTCAACCCTATAAACCAAGATGTCAATATTTTGTTGTGCCTCGTCCAAGCTCAACTTTGCATATGCAACATGAGTAGTCAGCACCCGTCTCTCTAATGATGAATGCAATGGACTAACCAAATGAGATGGCATGGAAGTCATATCATCATGTGTCAGAAAATATAGGTAACCCATAGCAGTCATGTTGAAGTCAACATCCTCAAGGCCAACATTAGATAACTTGGTACCCTGCACTCACTGAAGGGTTTGTACGTCATGCCTCTCCCTCTGCAGCAATAGAGTGGTCTGTAGGTGGATCCTCATGGGAACTGCCACTATGGCCATAGTCTGGGTGATGAGAAATATGTGGTTGAGCATATCTGATAGTACCCAAATGATCTCTAACATATGATATGGAGATATCATGCTCTACTGCTACATATGCATATGCATCAGGAAAATCCTCAAGCAAACTAGTCAATGTGACCCATGTCATCTCTCCTATAAATCCCTCTAGGATGGAAAGTGAAGGCATGCCTGTTGCACTATAAATGTCATC
The DNA here is from genome assembly GCA_018584345.1 of Thuja plicata. NCBI lineage: Eukaryota > Viridiplantae > Streptophyta > Pinopsida > Cupressales > Cupressaceae > Thuja > Thuja plicata. The sequence continues at coordinate 1,220,847 of MU227900.1, forward strand.
TGAGGTCCTGCTAGAGGATGTTCCACCTGATGATCTAGAGTGTCATTGAGAAATCAAATACTGGCCAACCTGATCACTATATATGGATGCAGCAGCTACTGCAATGTCCCTCACATAATCAATCACTCCTCAAAGCTAGGTGTGACATACAACATCATCTGCCACAAGACCCAATGAAGGAGCTATACAAGGTGCCTTCTAACCAACAATGGGTGTGTGAACTTGCCTCTAGAAATTATCTCAATAAAAAACATCTCTATCAACAAGACTATCATGCCCTTGTCTTAGATGTACTAGAAAATTAGTGTAATTAATGACCCTCCCTAAACAAACCTCAATAAAATTGTGTTGTGCAAAATACAATAGAATCTGGTCGTTATTTAGATAACAACCATGTGCAACTACAAATCATGGGTATATCAATGTATATATAGCAAGATCCTTACACCTAGATGTTGGAATTATTGGAATGATGTACTGAGAGGGGAGGGGTGAATTAGTGCCTCTAAAATGTTTTATGTGGTTGGCCCATTAACCTTTGTGTCATCAGATTTGTATATTCCTATCTATCTGTTCATCTTTCCTTATGTATGTGAACTCATAATATAAGTTCTTTACATGTGTAAACATTCAAGAAACATACATGAAAGTAAATAACACATAACACATGATATGATATCGCAGAAAACTCCTATTAGGAAGTAAAAACTATGGTGGGGATGTCTACCCACAAAAATTCACTATCTACAGATAAGAAGGGAGCCAGTTAAGGCTTACAATTTGATCACTTATGATGATCTACCCTGTTAAGAGTATTAGAGTGGAGACCTATTAGGATCTAATTCATTTGAAGCTTTAGCAACACTATTAAGTGTGCACTCTGTTAAGAGATTTATCAAGAACTATTAAGTCCACCTTCTACAAAAGGATTTTAGATGTGATTCACTTGTTAGAGTGCAACTACAATATAAATGTTGATCTGATAGTATATGAAATCTCTAACTGCTGATAACAGATCCTGTAAAGATTACAATGTAAATGTAATCACCTTGAGTGATTGAGTGATACCTTGTCTCTGCTCGTCGGTAGCCTATTTGTGTTCTTGAGAACTGATATGATCTATTTCTAAACTTTTCATGAATTCTCTTCTTTTTCTTAGATGATCTCCATGGCTACAATCATTTATCAAAGTTACTTCAAGTCCTTTTTTATTACAAATGATTGAACATCTATTTATACTAGTTTCTAGCTCTATTCTTGATTCACGCTTTTCAAATTAACTCTAGATCCAAGGTTTACAACTTGACCTTGATCTTTAGTTAGTTATGTTTTAGATCCATTAGGATTCTTTAAACATTTACAATATTCTTGCTTGACCCTCAAGTAAATTTTTAAAACAAATGAAAACTCTAAAAATAGAATTACAATGTTTTATCTGATGTGTAAAGTTAGATCCACTTTTTGCGGGTTCTATAACTGACTGTCAGTTCTGATGGTCGGGCTACTCTGTCAATCTGTTGGTTTTCTTTCATTCTTTGCTCTATTGGTTTTCTGCTCCATCGGTGTTCCTTAATTGAACTGTTCATCAGGTTCTTGCCTTTTCTGCTTTGTCGGTGATGTTCACAAAACTGTACCATCAGTTATGTCCTTTATGCTTTGTCATCGGTTGAACACTAGTCAGTGTTCGTCGGGCAATTCTATACTTAGCATTTTCACGATAGACATTATCATCTCATCAGGTATGCTTGCTATCCGTTGGTTATGGCTATACCGATGACCTTTATCATGTTTTTCACTTTAAGTATACTAATGGCAAAACTTAATGTCATCAATCTCCTCTTTGACATTAGTATCAAAAACTGATATGTGCAACATACTTGATGTATTAGTATGTACACTTGTGTATACTTCTTCCTTAGTCATGAAATGACTCCCCCTATGCATATGTCGGTAAGTGTAAGTTTATGTACATATAATTTATACATATCTATCCTTGTTGTACATGCAACATACATATTCTTATCTTCTTTCTGCTAAAGTAGTATATTGTACAGATGTACTATTCATTCCTCCTTTTTTGATAATGAGGGAAAAGGTACTTACAACTTGTCAAAAATCTGAGAGTGTGAGGCTTTGATTTCCTCATTCATCTTCTCCCATTTCTCCTTCAAATTCTCAAGAGCCATGTTCTCAAGTGTTATCCTCACATGCATGTCATATATGTTGTCTACCACTTACATCTCTGGGGTTGAGATTAGATTTCTTCCATCTGTGATGTGTTGTTGCAGAGTGGTCAGGTTTGGAAATATGTGAGCCTGAAGCTCTGTAACCTCATTTCTAAACTATTTTTCTGCATCCCATATCTCTTGTCTTAACCTGTTTACCTCTGTTATCTTGTCATGATGCAACTTTATTGCATTTTCATCAGAGATTAAACCTTGTGCACTAGCTATCAGATCTGAATCTAGTTGGGACAGCTTTTCACTATTCTCTTTTGTGAAATTTTCAAGTGTGCACAATTTTTGAACTAAGGTAATAGATTCAAAAATCATAGGTTCTAATTGAATTGCTAATTTAGAGACCTTTACCTTGTTCTCTACCACTTCTTGGCTGATCTTCTCAACTAGTTTGTGTTGACATTTCATCTCTGCCTGTTCTTCCATTGCCTTCTCTGCATCTATATTTTGATTGGTGATGGCATCGGTAAGAACTACAATTTGTTCCATGACTGATATGTCATTTTCAACTTTGATATCTAGAACAAGTTGATGTAGAATGTCCCTAGCTTTATCAAGCGCTTGGGCTTCCCTATGTGCCTTTTTCATTTTCTCTTGTATTTCCTTTCTCTGACACACCACTCCAAAATTTTGAAGTGCTTCAGTATCTAAAGTAGATACATCCCACTTGGGTATTTCAATTACCTCATCAAGTGTTATTGCGAAGATATATTTCTTCATTACTTTCTTCTTCCTCTTCTTTGGCTAGGAGATAGATTGGTGAACTACCACTTGTAGACCTTGAGATTGGATTGATTTTGTAGGTGAGGGTTGAGAAGATGAAGCATCTTTTTTCTTCTGTTCAGAGTCCACCGGTTGGTTTTTTGAAGATGTCTCTTCATTGGCCTTGGGTGTATCAACATATTTATCTTCATTTTCTTTCATGCTCTCATCTTTCTTAAATTCTTCACCCTTTTCTTTCTCTTCATCCTTTCTCAATGTTTCATCTATTTTCGTGTCTTCTCCTTTGTCTTTTTCAGTAGACACCTTTTGCTGAGTGTCAGTTGCATCCTTCATCTCTGTATCTGTATCTTTTTGAGTGTTCGATGCATCTTTATTTTTTTCATTACCCGTGTCTTTGGGTATATCATCATCTTTATTAGATTATTTCTCATGACTTAATTCAATATCAATATCTTGTATCAAAATTTTCATGTCGGTCAGTGTATTGACCTCTGTAGTGTTAGTAAGTATATCTTTTCCATTAGTATTACCCTGTGCAACATTGATATATTCATCTTTGTACACCTCTTGTGAAGGGTCTTTTCCTATAGTGTCATTAATGATGTTATCCAACCATGTTTCATCATTGATATCATCAGTTATGTTATCTTTTATTTTCAATTCTTCTTTGGTAACTTCTTCTTCATTACTCAAGTCAATATAAATTGGACTTGGTGGAATTTGGCTTTCCTCACTCTAAATTTTGTCAAGAGTAGTGTCAGGCCATACCTCAACTACAACTTCAATATTTTGTTTTCCGGTTGCCTCACTCTCTTCTTTGTCCAATTCCATTGATGAGTCATCCTGTGTATCCTTAATGATGATTTGTTCCTTCTCCGGGCTAGCTTCCTTAGTGGGCTTCTTCAGTATCTTGCACCACTTCTTAATGCTTTCTTGATCAAGCTCTATTAGCTTCCCTTTGAGAAATATATTGGCTCTCATTTTGGGTGAGAAATCCTTTTCATACTTCTTCATCATATAATTGATTTCTTCCTTCTTTGAATCAGAAGGCATAAGAGTAACACATACTCTTTCTCTTATCTCTTTTTCCTGATGTAGTGCAAATGTCCATCTAGCAAATAGTCTTTCTGTTAGTTCCTCGGGTACTTCATATTTTGTGAATTGAAGTGGAGCATAATTATGTTTGCACATCTTAGAAATTATAGCTTCTTCAATCTTATTTTGATCCTCTGTACTAAATTTCAACCATTTCCTAATGTTAGGATCTAAAATAGACTATGATTCTAAAATATTCTTAGATATTTCATATATGGTTGTAGGGATCAAGGGTTCTTATTCCTTTTGAATTTCTATGTCAGCTTCATCCATAGCTGAGTCATCTAGATCCTCTTTTGTTCTAACCCATTTCCTCCTTTTGGTCTATTTCTCCTTTGGTGAGACTGGTTTTCTTTTATAGGTTCTCTCTCTCCCTTTCTTTAGTGGTGAAGGAGTTGTTTCCTTTGTAGTTTTGCTTCTTGTTCTTGAAGCGACTATTGTTCTTGATCTCTTAGGTGGAGGAGGAGGTGGTGAATCTGACTGTGTACCTTCTGAGTCATTATTTTTTGTATCTTAACCGATAGGTGACTGGCCCTCAATTTCTTCCTCCTTTCCTTCTGTTTCCTCTTCACCTTCTTCAGTAACTAAAAATTTCATGGTTAAGTCTTTAACCATCTTGTTCTTCTTGTTTACAATTTTATTGACAACAAGATCTATCTTGATCTTTAGTTTGGATTCTACATAAGTACCAAATCTTGAATGCTTGTTGTCCACAAGTTCTTTCAATAGTGCCTTGATGCACTTTGTAGCTTGTCCTATTTTGATCTCATATTCTAATGGTGATAGCCAGGATTTCCTAGGTACTACTAGTTTGATATAGGTAAAGTCAATATCTACCATAAAATATGTGTCCTCTTTGTGTTCTTCTATTAAACTCTCAGGTGTCCTTGTTCTAGCTTGCATCTTTTCCTTAATACCTTTGAAATACTCATTCATTAAGTCATCAAAATATGTACCTAATGACTCTATATGCTCACATATCTATATGGTTACAGGTTTGCTTGTATCCCATACTACTTTGCCTATGGAAGGAAAGTATTCTTCAAAGTAAAAGAATATGCACATAATGAGGGAACCAAACTTACAAGTGTTTGTCCTTGAAGAGCTTATGGTGTTCATGTGCTCCTCAAGTTGATTCAAAAATATCTCTGCAAGATCCATCTTCTTTCCTAGTTTTATGATCTGTAGGTTGTGCTCATAGCAGTGCTTGCTATGTTGTTCATTCTGCTGGCCTGAAATATTTTGTATCCTATCACACATGCACCAAACTTGAGTTCCTTGTCGGTGATAGTGCTAACCTTGAGACCTCTCTTGTCTAATTTTGCACCAGTTAGCTTTCCCACTTCCTTCAAGGATGGGTGCTTGTGAGCTTGTGGTTTCTCAGTTGTGGGATATCCAGTAACCACATGAATAACATCTTTTGTTATTCATTTTGGCTCATTTAAGCCATAATGTTTGGTTATGAATTCTGCTGAGAACTATCTATATCCATTTGGTCTTAAAAACCCTAGGAAAATGTAATGCATTCGTCAGACCTTTTACTTCCAGATGCTTGTTCTCTTCTTTCAGGTTTCCAGCTTCATCACAAAGTGCCTTATAGGCATTGTCTAGGTCTAGTTCTCCTAATTCTGATATCTTGCAATGAATATAGGACCTTACATCCTCTACCAGCAAAACCCTAGGTGGAATTCTAGAGAATGCTCTAGAATCATCAGGTTGTGATGCGATTCCTAGGTGCAACTTGTCTTTAGGTTCAACACAAGTGTTGTTGCTGATAAGATTGATCATTTTCTTCTTATCCTCTTTCAATTTTTTGATTCTTGAAGTAGATGACATCATTTTTAGAAATTTAGGGCTTTCTATATTTAAACAGTGTGGTCAGTGATTGTAGATACTTATTGAATCTCTGTGATTGCTCATGAATCCTTTGAGTTATGTTAGAATCTTGCTAAGGTCACACTTCAATCTGTTCTTCAATCGCTCTGCTTGGTTGCTCAAAAATCACGGGTGTGAACTAAGTTCTTTTGTTGTGCTTTTATAACTTTTGTGCCCTAAGTTGTCATTAATGCCCAACAACTCATCGGTATACAAAGACTAAGTTCATCGGTTGGGGCATAAATAACATCTTTGGTGTAGGTACAAAGTGTTGGGGTTGCTAGCAGCTTCAGTGACTTCACCGATGATTGTCGATAAAGTGGCAACGACAACTTCTGTCAACTCAAAGATCACCGATTTCCATCGGTTTACACTTATTCACTTGGCTTTTGTGTAATGCCCAATACATTTTGGTAAGTAGTGTTAACTTTTCTTTGTGTGTTCACCGATGCTAATTTGTACCCATTAACCGATGGTTCTTTTTCAATAATATTTACAAGTAACAATATAGTGCATCTTTGATAAAGCTAATTTTTTTTATATGATCAATGTGTAATGGAACCGATACATAATATAACTTGTCATAATTCAGTTCCATACTTACTTGAGCAACTTAGTTGGAAATGGTGATGCCACTAGATCCATTGGAATGGGCATCATCATTTGCATTGCTTGTTCTAGCACCTTCAATGTCTGTAGCTTTTACCCACATCTTGTTTCTCATCTTCTTGATGTCATCAATGATGTTTCCATTGGGATAAGTTCTTGTTTCTATCAGTCAATCTTTGCAATCTTTTATCACATGTCCAACCTTATGACAATGTAAACATGCCATACCTAGATTGAACCATCCTCTTGGTCTTCTAGTCCATTTTCTCATACAGTTGACAGATATATGACCATACCTTCCACATGTTGTGAAATTCACCCATGTGTTATAGTCCCAAACATATGAGTTACCGACTCTTGTTGGTTTATAGCCATTATCAATTTCTTTTGGTGTCCATTCTTTCTTGTTCTTTTTCCAGCACTCCTAATGTGTATGTCCATTAATTTTGTAGGTAGGATAGTATTTTTCCATGTAGGTTTCCTTCTTTGGATCTTTCATCTTGGATCTGCATTCATATGCCTTGTGTCCTTGCTTGTGACATTTATAACAATTATCAATGAAAGTAGATTGTGATTGAGGAATTCCTTTCATCTTGTTTCTGCAAATGTTTGAGGTGTGGCCTAGTTTTCCATAGTGATTGCATAGAATTTTTCTATGATATCATATCATGTGTTATGTGTTATTTAGTTTCATGTATGTTTCTTGAATGTTTACACATTTAAAGAACTTATATTATGAGTTCACATAAATAAGGAAAGATGAACAGATAGATAGGAATATACAAATTTGATGACACAAAGGTTAATGGGCCAACCACATAAAAAGTTTTAGAGGTACTGATTCACCCCTCCCCTCTCAGTACATCATTCCAATAATTCCAACAATTGGTATCAGAGCTAAGTCTCTTTCTTGAAAAGCTTAAAGACTTAAGAGAAAAGATTCTCCATTGTTGGTGTACCCTATTCCTGTGTAGTTGTTGACTCTTCTTTGTCTGTCAAGGAAATCATCCATTCTTTTATTGCTATCTTCAGCTTTCTTGATCAATTCATTGTGCTGATTTTAAATTTTGACTTCATGCTTTAGCTTCTCATTTTCTTCCCTTAACTCACCGATGATCTGTATTCTTTCAATGAGTTAAGTATTTAATTTTTTTTCCTCTTGACTCATAAGAATAATCTGGTTGGTAATCTTAGGGTGATGATCAGTAAGTGTTTGAGTCTCTGATTCTTTTTCATGTAGCTTCTCTGTAATTTTCATCCTAACATCAATAGCCAATGTTCTCTTTGATTCAGCTTTTCTTGAATCATTCATGACATCAATCATTTTTACAATCTGAGTCTCTTGACTAATTTGCAACATCTTTATTTTCTCTGTCAGATATAGATTGACTTCTCGTAGACATATGATCTCTTCTACTGATTGTACACACAAAATAGTGCACTTCTATGAATCCTTACATGCAAGGAAACTCAAGAATGAGCCCTCACAAATCGATCCATAGCTCTCTATGCATGGAGTTGCAAGATTTGTAAAATTTCTCTCAGC
>MU227900.1:1229552-1260604 GCA_018584345.1 Thuja plicata
AATTAAATGGGGGAAATTGAATTTAATTAAATAAGAGGAATTTAATTAAAAGGGAGATTAAATCTTTTAATTAAATAAGAAGAATTTTATTTAATTAAAAGAGAGATTAAATCTTTTAATTAAATAAAAATGGTCAAACCCTAGGAAATATTGAAATAATTATGATTGAATTACTTACAATTTGATCAAGGAAATTAATTTGAATTGAAAATGTTCCAAAGCATTGATTCAGAAATCTGATAAAATGATAAAATAATAAATGGGGCCCAAAGTCTAGGTGACCATTTTAGGGTGCATACACTGATGTGTCTGATGTTTTGCTTGTTGATGATTCAGCTAAGTTGAAGTAATCTAGAATCTCCTCTTCTTGATAATCTATTTCATTAAGCCTATTTTCCATAATCTTTCTTTCATCAAGCAACTTTCTCATGCTTACTCTTGCCTCTTTATAGTGCTCATAGTAAATTTGAATTTGTAACTGCTCATTCTCAATAGTCTTGTCCAATCTATACTTTTCCATTATGTTGATCTTTTCTCTTAAGTCTTTAAGCTTTTCAAGAAAGAGACTTAGCTCTGATACCAATTGTTGGAATTATTGGAATGATGTACTGAGAGGGGAGGGGTGAATCAGTACCTCTAAAACTTTTTATGTGGTTGGCCCATTAACCTTTGTGTCATCAGATTTGTATATTCCTATCTATCTGTTCATCTTTCCTTATTTATGTGAACTCATAATATAAGTTCTTTACATGTGTAAACATTCAAGAAACATACATGAAAGTAAATAACACATAACACATGATATGATATCTCAGAAAACTCCTATTAGGAAGTAAAAAATATGGTGGGGCTGTCTACCCACAAAACTTCACTATCTGCAGATAAGAAGGGTGTCGATTAAGGCTTATAATTTGATCACTTATGATGATCTACCCTGTTAGGAGTATTAGAGTGGAGATTTAAACATTTACAATATTCTATCTTGACCCTCAAGTAAAGTTTTAAAACAAATGAAAACTATAAAAATAGAATTGCAATGTTTTATCTGACGTGTAAAGTCAGATCTACTTTTGCGAGTTCTGTAACTGACTTTCAACTCTGATGGTCAAGCGGCTCTGTTAGTCTATCAGTTTTCTTTCATTCTTTTCTCTTTCGATGTTCCTTAATTGAACTGTTCATCGGGTTCCTGACTTTTCTGCTTTGTCGGTGATGTTCACAAAACTGTACCATCAGTTATGTCCTTTATGCTTTGTCATTTGTTGAACACTAGTCAGTGTTCGTTGGGCAATTCTATACTTAGCATTTTCATGATAGACATTGTCATCTCGTCGGGTATGCTTGTTGTTCATCAGTTATGCCTATACCGATGACCTTTATCATGTTTTTCACTTTAAGTATACTAATGGCAAAACTTAATGTCATCACTAGTAACCTGATATCCCTTCAGATAGTGTAAGTCCACATAAGATGGGAAAACTTCCCTTTTTAGGGTCACTTTAGGCACTAAAGCTATACCTCCTTAAGAGAAAGACTGGATCCAAACTCGCGTATCTTCCTCTCAAGTATGACCTCTATAATGTCTAGTGTGTAGGGAGTGGTACCATGAATGTCATCTATGATACTAATCCAGCTAGAAAGTATGGACTAACAGGTGCTCTTATAGACACTAGAGCTAGTCGAACTGTTTATGGAATCTTGGAGTCATTCATATTCCCTATTGGTCTGTGCAAATAATTCCTCAAGGGGAATCATTGCATCTTCCATGATGTCTAATAATATCTATATCTATATATGTATACCTGAAAGATTTTATTTACAGTCAAATGAAGTCTACATATATGTTTTCCTAATTTAATTGAAAATAAAATAAGTACATTTCACTACATTATTAAACTAAATCAATTACATAAATTATATTTAAATGTAAATAAATGTGCACTACAAATACATGCACACACACACACACATGCATATATACATGTGTATATACATACATGTACATATGTATACATGTGCACGCATATATATACATGCACACACACACACATATAGATACATGTGCACATGTATATATCCATACATATACATGTATATATATGTGCACATGTATATATATATACATTTGCATGTATATGATATGCACACACACACATACATATATATATGTCAATATATATATATATATACACATGTATATGTATATATGCATACATATATATACATATATATATATATGTATATATATCTATGTATGTGTGTACATGTGTATATGTGTATATATACATATGTATGTATATATGTATATATATACATATGTATATATATATGTACATAGACACATGTACATATATATATACACACACATGTACACACACATAATATATACATAGATATAAATATATATGTATATATATGTATGTGTATATATATGTGTGTGTGTGTGCATACATACACATACATGTATATATATACATATACATATATATATGTGTATATATATATACATATATATATATATATACATATATATATATGTATATATATATATGTATATATATGTATATGTATATATATATATATGTATATATATATATGTATATATATATGTATATATATACACACATATGTATATATGTGTATATATATATGTATATGTATATATATATAAATACACATTTATATATATGTATATACATGAATATATAATAAAAATAATAACTAATATAAAAAGAGAGAAGTGTATACATGTATATACACATATACATATTAAAATACCTTAAATAATGTGAAATGAAAAGGTATACACAGTGAAATACCTCTGAAAATGATGTTTGAAAGTTGGATGCCCCACTTTCTATTCCGCCGAATCCCAGACTTAAACTCATCATGTGATAATGATGGTTCGGTGGGGTTAAAACCCCACCAAAATAGTAACATCTTACCTTCGATTGAAAGTATGAAATTTTGTACTTTTGATCGAAAGTAAGTTACTTCCGATCGTTTATATCAAAAGTACCTGCCTAAATTTTCTCGCTTCACGAATTTCGGGAGGAATTGCTTACTCCAATAAATTGTTACCCACTATTGTGGGTTCACCCTGGCACAAAGTGTTTCATTTCAATGGTCATTTGTTAACACAATGTGAATTTAGTTTTGAAACCCTAAGCTCATACAAGCTAGGGCATCATAATTCAAAATAATGGTATTGAGCAGTTATAGTGCCACCATAGTGAAGGGAAAGGAATGTTAGTCATGAGTTAGTTTTCAGGAAAAATGTTGAAATGGTGCAAATCTTTGTGAAAGTAGAGATATTCAAGATTTAACAGGATTCTCAACATGGCATATTAGGGTATGTGCAAGATCATGGTATGCCAAAAAGTGACGATGTGAAAAAGAAGTGTTGATTGGTAGACTAATTGAAATAAAACTATAACTTTCAAATGGTATAAAAATATTTAAATATGAAACGTATGTCACATTCTATGCTTCACCTACTACAAGAAAAAAAGAAAAAAAAAATCATTTTGATGAAGTTTAGAATAAGTTAAGGTGGACAGCCATGGGAGGTTTTATATTATGGAAATGTCTTAGAAGAAAAATCATAATTAATTATTTACATGGAAAAAATAAAAAAAATGTGCATCACATCCAAACATTATTTTACTACTTATATCTAGAATCTAGTAAAAAAATATTATCATTTGGTTGTGTTTAAGGTGGTTAGACATACACCTACTTCTTATCTTTTTAGTCCTGATTGATAGACTGATTGAAAAATAGCTATAACTTTTAAATAGTATAACATTTTTGAAATCTGAAACATGTGTCACATTCTATGCTTTTCCTACTACAATAAAAAAATAAAAATATTTCAAGTTGATGAAGTTTAGACTAAGTTAAGGTGGTCAGACAGGTGATTTTTTATACTCTAGAAAAGTTGCAGTAGAAAAATCATAATTAATTATTTACTTGGAAACAAATTACTTAAAAATATGTATCACATCCGAACATGAGTCTACTAATTATATATAGAATCCTGTAAAAAAATATTATCATTTGATTGTGTTTAAGGTGGTTAGACATACACCTACTTCTTATCTTTTTCCTGAAACTTTAATACCACTACATTGAAATTTGAGATTTCACCATATAGATTTTTTTTTAAAGAAAGAGATAGTAGCTTAGAAAATAAATTTAATTTTCTACAGATTGATAACTTGTTCATATTTTTATGTCAAATTTCCTGATCCTGATTATCTGAATTTTCATTGCCACTTAAGGGCCTAGTTTGGAATGTCATGATCTTGCACATAGCCATCAGGTGTTTTATTTCATTTTTACAATTTAGTTTATGTTTAGTATTTACATTTATGTGTACATTCATGGATAAGGGTTAATTGCATACAAAGGTTTATTCTGTTATCTGATCATACCATGCATGAAAATGGATTTTTGTTGCATTCCCATACTTGGCATTATATTTTCTCATATGGTTTTTTTGGGTGAAATTTTTTTAGTTGTTCTTTACGCTAAGTATGGGTTCATAGTCGGGTTTCTTTGAAAGATAAAGTATATTCATTGAGGAAATTAGATCTTGGTTCATAAACTCTTTTTTGGGTCTTCAAGATGCATTATCATCATATGATGTTTGGTCTTTCATGGTCATTGTACATAAAAATTGTATTTCTTGTTTCAAACCCGTGGTTGAATTTGTGTTTCTTCATTTTGGTCATTGATTATCATACATTCATTCTCAGTATTTTGTGATCATATTTATCTTATCTATTATTGGGTCTTTCTTATTCAAATTAATGTTAAGGGTTTTAAGATTCATTTATTTCATTCACATATTATCATGATATGATTTCATTTGAGTATCATTCAATCATTTGTTTGAGTCAAGCATGGTATGTGTCTTTATCATGCCGTGTTTATCTTTGTTGCATTTGTTTGATGATATGCCTATAGTGCATCTTCAAGCATGGTTACCTTTCACTAAACAGAGAACATGATGAAGATGTTATGGTCATCTTTGGTAATATGGTATGACAGAGATAATATTTTTCTCAGTGTTAGTTTTAAAAAAGGCGCATCTGTTAAATTAGTTTATCATTGATGAATTTGAGTATCGATAAATAGTTTATAAGAGGTAGTTATTGATATTTTTTAATGAGAATTCATATAAATTATAAATGGATTATGATGGCAACTTCAAGACAGATTATGTTTCATGATATTAATCATTTTTTAATCAATTTTGTGAATCAGTCTTCCAGTAATGCCTATATATAAAATAGAGGCAGGATGTTTTAACTACAGACAAAGAAGAGATATTTGTGTTTTAATTAATCATATTTGAGTTATCTTGTGAACAATTAGTTTATCAAAAATCACTTATTTAATAGGTACTATAGTTATATTATATGCATTATTGAGTACAAAGATATGTTAGGTTTTGACAGATCCAGAATAATATAAGAATAAACAGTTACATGTAGAAAATAAAAGAAGAATAAAACTTAACACAGATAACACACAAACTTAATGTGGTTCACCCAAAACCTGGGCTACATCCACCTACATAGCCGTCCAACCTTTCTTATTATCCAAAAAAATAGTACACCAATATTACAATGAATTATGCATCTCAGCCGCTTATAACATGTGTTTTTGGGAAACCTCTAAAATTGACCATTTTAGGGTTTTACAATGTTGGTCTTCTTTTTCCTAAAAAAACAAATCTTTTTCCCGAGAAAGCACAAAAAAAAATTTGGCACTTCACGTCGACCGGAGGTTCAGGGCTACCACTCCTCACCTCCCAGAAACTAGATGAGTAGGGCCACAGTATCAACACCCACTACATGATCAGTCTCCATAATATCAACAATATATGTATTGTACTTAAGGGTGTATAGTATATGATAATAGGAACTACATGACAATCAGATTTTTTGAACTCCATATGTAAGAAAGTTTAGGTCTGTAAAAATGTCAGTGATGCACATAAGACTATTAGTGAGATAGAAGTTTTTAGTGAGACATTTGTATAGCCAGTGAGGTGTGTAAAATATATTTCAGATTAATCAAGTGAGGCATTTCGTGTAGTTTTTTTACCTAAAGGATTTTCCACTCAGGACATATCTTGTGTTATACTATTATGCGTGGATCTTATCTCTATCACTTTGTTTCAATTATCATAATTGAATTATATATTTTATTTGGCTTTGAAATTTTATATATTATTTTTAACATCACTGATTCACCCCCCCCCAAACACTGCCTCTCAGTAATAATCATACTCCGACACAAATAATGAACTTAATTCACCAAATTGACTAAACTCATGTACTAAGTTTCCCTCCAAACTATTATTTTCCAAATTTAGGACAATTAGTGAAGAGTAATTGAACAAGATTGCATGGATCACTCTGGTTATGTTGTTGTTTGTAAGATTGAATAACAGAGTTCAAATAATTTTCCTAGTGCTGAAAGAATATTACCTTTGAAAAAATTGTCATTCAATAGCAATACTGAAATATTAGAAGGCCAAACTAATGGTATGCACCCACTCAATTCATCTCTAGACAAATCTAACCATATTAGTTGCATCCCTGTTGAAATATTTGAGGATAGACTTATTCCTTCCAAATGATTTCTGAAAAGATTGAGATGTATGAACAAAGAATAGGTTTCCCATATCCATGAAGGAAATACACCCATAAGACTATATTACTAGTTAATTCCCATCTTGTAACTGAAAATTGTGTGGAAATCCAAAGTAGAAATTCACTATCAATCATACATAGCGGTAGAGATAATTCATATAATTGAAAGGGTGGAATCTAGGTTGTGCTAATATTTAGCACACAATCGGATAAATACAAACACTTTAGACTTGTAATCTTGTGAAGGAAATTTTTTGAAATGGATTGGTAATGGTTGAATGATAGGGATAGATCGACTAAAGAAGGTGGAAGTGATGAAGAAGATATGGTTTCATTGAAACGGTTTCCATCACCATGGAATAAAATGAGGGAGGAAAGCTAAGTAAATGAAGAGGGAATGGTCCCACTAAGATGGTTATGGCTTTAATATCCAACTTTTAGAGTAAAGAAAGATTTCCTAAGAAAGATGGAATGTTACTATTCATGAGTTTATTATCAGCAAGATATAACCCTTTCAACAAAAAGAAACTATGGAAGAAATCTATAATGTTACTGCTCAGTTGTTTATTAACAAGCTATAACTCTTTCAACGAAGAGATACTTCCAAGAGAAGTTGGTATGCTCCCACTAAGGAGGTTAACATAAAGACTGAGATAATCTAAAGAAAATAAATTACCTATATATGTGGGTATGCTTCCACTAATATGGTTGTTATGAATGGAAATGTAGTTTCTCATTTGTTATTTGGGTGGGAAATGCTCTTCTTAAAGTGCTTTCTCATCAACAGGTCAATGTATTCTTTGCAGCAATGTTTCATGAGTAATGGTTCACAAGAACACATCTCCGACAAGAATGAATGGAACACTTAGCACTCATTGCATCAGGTGATGCTCCTCTTTGAAAGTCTCGGTGCTTCACCTCTGTGAGCATCACCTATATGCAATGAGTGCAAAGTAGTCCATTCATTCTCATGAGAGATGGGTTCATGTGAACCACAACTCATGAAACATGGGTCAATGAGTTTGACTCAAAAAATTACACAGTTAAATCATGATAACAATATCACAATTTTTTATATCTATTAATCAGTTATATACTTTAAATATAATCAAATTTAAATTTTATTTAGAAAATATTTTAAATTAATAATACATAATAAATCATATAGAAACTTTTATTTATGATAAAATGAACATAAAGTTTGAAAAGAATTATAAATTTGAAAATATGTGCCCAAAATTTCAAATTTACTAAGCAAACTTCTAAGTTCACATATGTTTTATTTTTAAATGATTCTAAATTAATATAAAATTGATTGTAGATATTATCTTGGAACATTAGCTAGGGGTCAAGCTTTGCAAACAAGGTTTCATTCTCCTAGGCAAGGTCAATGTTCTCAAAGGTGATGATTGCAAATGTTATTGTAGACATCGAGGATTTACATTGCAGGTATGTAGGTATCATGTAAGTGGTGTCCTTTTCCTTTATTCTTTCCTTCATTTCATTTTTTTATTTCTTTATTTCCATTTCCTCTATTCTCTAGCTTCTCTAGTTTGATAGGGTATGACATCCCTAGCATGGTATTCCCTGGCTCCCTCTATTTTTTGTACATAATATATATTTGGTGGCATGGATGAATTAGATTATGAGAGTTTGACTGGACATTCAGGTAAAGGCCCATTGATGCCTTCTACAAATCCTAAATCTTATTGTGAAGTTGTAAGTGTCATGAGTCTTAACAACTTGTCCTCTACTTGTTTCATTGATATGACTTTATGTGGTAATGTTTAGTATGGACAAAAAAATGGTAAGTCACCTTCCCCTACCCTGTGTATGCTTTCTATTTCTCATAATGAGGCTCTGCTTGAAAATAATAGAAGAGAGAAAGAAAGACTTAAAAATGTAGCAATTTTTTTTGGCTACTTCTGATGAACTAATAAGGTCCTAGCTAGAAAATATATTGACAATTGGTTTCATAATATTTGGAAAAACAAAATGGGAATTTACATTTCCTTTTGTAGGTATATTTAGATGGTTCTATTTGTTGTCTTTTTTCAAAGATCAAGCAATGCAATATTTTGTTACTAAGAAAAGGTTTTGAAGTATTGGGAATTGCACTTTAGGGCCCTCAAATGGGATACCGATGTGGTTAATGAAGAGGTTTTGTCCTTGTTAAAATGTCAATGGATTAATCTCAAAAGTATTCCCCCATTCTTTGGGCTTTTATCCTCTAAATTTTTTCTTCTACGGGTAGCATTCTTAGAATGGAAAACCTAGGGTTACCCTCCACCATCTCGACGTCAAGGTGTTGGTTTCAAAGGTGTGGATATCCCAAATAGAATAGATATTTTTATTGTTGGTCCTGTAATAGTGGGTTACACTTGTTTGTCAACCTCGACACTAAAATGAACACTATAAAAAAACAATTTGCATTCAGACACCTATTGCTGCTAAACCATTAGAAATTTGAAGACAATGTAAACTAGTGATTTTTAGAATTTGGTGTGTACATTCTAAATATATATTTTTATTTTTTTTTGAACTTATTTGTATCTATTTTTGTATCTCCTTCAAAAAAATTTTTTTAATAGAAAACAACATTTTTAAAGAGTGACATTCACTTACTCCTACATAATTGTTTTTCTCAAAGGGATAAAAAGGTGTTTCTTTTTCAAATTTAGATTTGTACAACTAATATCTAGTGATTGCAATTGATTTCATCAGATTATGTTGAATTTATTATTAAGTTTTCAAGTGATGTTAACTATAATTTAGACATAAGCTCACTTAAAGATCCATAACTTTTTATGAATGTATCAAAATTCAATTCTATTTTTTCCCTGGAAAGAGGACATCAATACCTAGTGTTAGACTTAGGAAGCACCGAGAGGTGGGGGTGAATCAGTGTAGCAGTATTTTTAACTTTATTAATCCAATAGAAAAACTTGAAACCAAAAATAACTGAAAGTAAGAAGAATAAGATGAACACACATGATATCATAACACCATGATTTGTTTTCGAGGAAAACCTGTTAAGTTGAAAACCATGGCAGGGATGGTTCCCACAATATATCTCACTATTGCAGCAGTAAGTATCTTGTTAAAGATAATAGTACATGTATAAAGGGGAATGCACATGCATTCACACTTACATCCTGGAGACTATAAATCAATACAAAACAACAATCTGATCCTCAGTCAGGTTCACCAATTAATTAAAATGAAATTATGGATAGGACTTATAGTCCCAAAATTGAACTGACAAACAACATCAACTATGCCAATATAGTTATGATGAAGATCCAATGAATATTACTATCTCATTATTTGTTTTTTCAATTTTTTCATCAATATCACATCATTCATCTTTCATATCGGCTCACACTTTCATCACATCTAAAACTTTATCTTATAGACTTGATCGAAAACCTCAAATATTAACTTAGTCAACTCCAACAGGTAATGTGCAAAGTAAAGATCATATAATAGTTAAATATCCATACTAACCTCTCTTAGAGATAATATATGATAGTATAGTGTTGGATCCATCAATCATCACCATCAAACCAATCGGATCATCGATCTAGTAAGATTACTGATTGATCCAATGTACTACAAACTTTGCATAAGATAGTTCTCTATCTTCCTAATATACAAAGTATCATATATCCATCATGCTGTACCAAAAAAAAATGTGATCATCAAATTAGACATATCATGAATTCTACTACAATCTTTACCCTGGGTTTAAGTGCACCGACATGATGAACAAAAAGGGGGGTATAAGTGGCCACCTTTTTATGAAATCGGGTAAACCTGAACTTCAAAGAGAAATTTGAGGGTCATGCACTCAAAATTAGAAGATGTGTAAAGAATAAGAATTGTATTAATCTGAATATAGTTTCTAAAATACTAAAGTTTTTTAAAAATGGATAATATTAAGAGGGTCAAACCCATCGTGTATGAAAAAATGTTCCTAATTTTTTCAGAAAAAACATAACATAGTTGTTTCTATGTGCTTCAAAAACTATATAGTTAGATTTAGTACTTTGAATAACCCTTGGGTAGGATGATATGTAAGATTGAGATCTAGAAGTTGTGTATTTTTTTGTAACTTTTTGTTGAGTATTTTTTTTTAATCATTTTTTCAAGTGACCGCAACCTGAAAATCTAGTACCTATTTGTGCATTGGGCATAACTTGCATCAAAATAATCGAAAATGTAAACTATTTTTTTAAGTGTATAGAATCAAGTGTAGAATAATAATATGTAATTTATTTTTAATTTGGTCAAATATATCAAAAGTTATTAAAAAATGGTAGACATATGTCTATGAGGACTGCCAAGACACCGGTAAAGAAAATTAAAGCTTACTATGCTAATATTATCTAAAAATAGAAAAACTTATATGATCAGAAAGCTGAGAAGACGTGTGACATGATGGTGGTAATTTTAGAGATACCCACTTGATCATTTGTAATGCTGATGACAATGAAGTTGATAAATCATGTTGGAAGATGAAAACACATGTAAATGGACAAAAATGAAGGGAAAATGAGCTTTCAAGCCCTTAGGGTCATTTTCCAACCCTCTTACCAAGCCAAAACCTGCATAGATTTTGATGTGCAAAATAAACCGCTTAGGTTTTGAAAAGTATGTACCATGTATAGTTTTACATAACCCATACGTGTTATCCATAACTAAAACTATAATTTTGAGCTTTACATAACCCGTACAGTTTATGCATCTCTCTCTCTCTCTCTCTCTCTCTCTCTCTCTCTCTCTCTCTCTCTCTCTCTCTCTCTCCCCTTATCTTTCTATATATTTGTAGACCAAAATTTTTATTTTTACATAACCCGTATGGGTTATGTAAAAGTGTGGATGTTTTCATTAGGTTTACATAACCCGTACGGGTTATGAGAAAATATTCATTTTTTAGATCTTCATTTTTTAGTCCCAAGGACCTAAAAACTAGCATTCCAAGTTGTTTGAAGACCCCACTACTATTGCACATGGTTTTTTTGTGATAGTAACAAATAGGTTTTCTTTTTCTTGTTGTAAATTTTGCTTTGAAATGATTAATTTGTCTTGTATTTTGGATTTTTTGGAAGTTATTTTATCATTGCTACTTTAGATTGTAATAAAATTATGCTCTTTTTTTTTTCTGCTATTTGATTGTGGATTGTTATCATGATGTTATGTGTAGGATAATCAATATCAACAATGGGAAAGAACAAGAGAGGATCAATTGAACAACGAGAGGCAACAAAGGAAAGACAAAGGGAGTGTATGAGGAGATTACATGAAGGCACATCATCTAATGCACCTAATGTAAATGATGAAAATTCAACAATTGAAAATGATATGATGAATCCACCAAATCAAAATGATCAACATACACCAAGTCAAATGCATGTGATTAATGAACCTAATGAATGCGATGAACAAACACAATTTGAAAATGATGTAATGAATGCACATGTTAATGGCATTGAAGAAGATATACCATTTGAATATTATCTGATTAATGCACAAAATGCACCTACTGAAAATGAAGAGCATGCACCAATCTTAACACCTCCTAGAATAGTTTGTAGAAAACCAAAGTTTCTAATAGACATAGATAAAGATATTGTGAATCCAATACATGATAAAATTTCTGAAAGAACTTGTAGAAGAAAAGCTAGAAGAATTTGGAATAGCTATTTTGAAAACTTAAATCAAAGTGGAAGATACCACTTAATTGTTGAAATGATTAAAAATCTAAAATTTAGAGAGACAATGAAATTTTTTTGGTTAAGAACATCTGATAATAATAGTAAAATCATCATTGTGAGAAATATTTTTTATGCATACAAAGCCATTGGTTTGAAATCATGCTCTAAAGATGCTAATGTTACTCGTTGTGTCCTCACATCAATCATAATGGGAAAGAAAATGAAAAAATCTTGTTTAATAAGAAAAACAAGCAATGCATTAAGGATAAGTTGAATCACATTACACCATTTTTTACATAGGCGAGATAAAATTGAGAACCCTAACAATAATTCTCTTTGGGAATTCTCTGGTAGACTCCCACACAAGTGCAAGGTTTTTGTTGATGAACTAAGAATAGTAATTAAAAAATACTGGCGTGAAAACACAAGGGTTCTACCCAACCAAAGAGATGTTGTTAGAAGGCGAATTGGAATTAGAAATCGTGAGCCACATCCAGAACACTTTTTAGATATGACTCAAACACAATTTTATGAAAGGTATCTTCAAAGCTCTCCTCATATTAAAATTAGTCAAATATTTTTTGAGATGACAAAACCATTTTATGTTAAGATTAATTATGCATGTACTACATGTTGTTGTAGGGTCCATGTTGAATTTTCCATACATTATGAGATTTATCACTATATATGTGGTACTTTGCACACTAAAAATGTTTTGCAAGAATGTGGTCTAGAAGCACCTCCTAAGTCACCGAGAGAATTCATTTCAAGTGTACTCTGTAAATGAGATGATGGGTGCATTTATTATAAGATGATGTGTTTGAAAGGATTATGTCTTACATGTGGTTCTTTAAAAAAGTTGCATAGATTCTTACATCTCGATAACACACATGAAATTGGGAAGGAATTAATTTCTATTGGAAAATACAAGTCAGTCACATATGGTGTTAAAGATGAAAAAGAATTAAAGAGGTGTGAGTTGGTGAAAAGGTATAATGTGTAGCTGATTTTTCAAAGCTGTTTCAAAAGAAACTAGTTTATGAGTACATAGGTCACACACATAGAGCTAGGTGGTTAGATGAGAAATTAAAGTTTTTTAAGGATACTTTCCCCCTTGGTACTATTGTCTCTATCATTGATTTTGCAAATAATTATATATTAAAACCTCAAAATGAAGTACAATCTATGTATTACCATTCTATACAAGTTACAATTTTTGTACACATCGTATTCATGCATGCACATGATAACACAAAGGAGGATAGAAAGGTTATAAGAGAGTATCACTTTTATATGAGAAATGATCGTACACATTCCTCAGAGTTTTTGCAAGGATGATTTAAAGTATTCTATGAAATCTTAAGGGAAAGAGTTATAAAATGCAACCAACATTTAATATGGTCAGACAATTGCACCTCACAACTCAATAATGCAAGGATATTCTACTGGTTGACTAGGATGCATGTGACAAGTGGTGTGAGACTTTTTTGGAATTTGACCAAGGCATGTCATGGAAAGGGAGAGCATGATGGTGCAGGAGCATGTGTGAAAAGAGCTCTTACATGAGAGGAATTGAAGTATGAACATGGTGCAGTGTTAATAAATGTAGAAACAAGTGTGCAATGGTGTAATTCTACGATGAGACTAGGTAATGCAGGTAAGTCTACAATTTCTAGATATTTTTTATTAATACATGAATCTAACATTGAAAACTATTTATATTTTTGTACACTTACATGATCAAGTGACATGCATTCATTTAGAAGTTCAAATACAACATCGTTTACTATTTATGCTAGAGAACTTGCATATTTTTTCTCTTTGTGTATGCATTTTGTGTGGGATGAATGTGAATCAAAAGAGTGGTTCAACCAATGGTCTTCTATACCTTTGCATACCGTAGATACATATATTCTTCCTAGAGCACTAAAATTGAACCAGATGGAAGCATTAGTGGATTTTGACCATGTATTTGACCTGGTTGAACCAAATAATTTCTCAATTTATTACTTAGTGAATGTTTTTTCTCTTTGTTGTACATGCATTTTAAGGTCAATTATTAGTTCTTTATGTTTCTTTTGGTATTAACTTATAACCTTCTACTAAATCAAGGTCATGTATGTGTAGTCCTTACAGATGAGAACAATGAAGAAGGAATGGATTAATTTTTATGTCATTGTATTGAGGCTAAAAAGAAATTGACAACTACAATCATTGATGTAGAGAGTTTTTAGTACCCAATAGGATCTATTTTTGTGAAAGGAACATGGCTAAGAAGGTATCGTTGTTGTGTTGAGTTGTATTTATAGGTCTCTTAAACTCAATTTATTACACTTTGTATTAATATTGGCATTAACTTATCTTTATGATTAAATGCACATACCCTATCATGAATAATAACGCCTAGTTTTTTGAGGACTTTAAGACACATAGACATATTCTTCATTACTCTAACCTTGTTGTTGTAATAAATATTCAATTGATTAAATATCATGGTAGACGTCATAACCAAAATTTGTGAAAAGTTTGTGAATCTGATTATGAGGTAATACTTGAAACAATAAGGGTTAGAGCTGAACTAGAAGGTTCACTTGATTGATTTTGGACCATATCGATGAATGATTCTACAATATGGTAGATTGATTTTGACAATTTTGAAAATTTCAATTGTGAAACATTGTAACTTCACTAAACTTTGTATATAAAAATAGCAACTAATTTTGTAATGTGCATATTTAGATGTGGAATTTTGTATATAAAACAACAATTAGTTGTAATGTGCATATTTAGATGCATAATTTTGTATATACAAATAATAATGACCTTTATCATGCATATTAGATGCAAAATTTGAGATATAAAAGTGCCCATGGGGCTGATTTGCAAATATTGAGAGCCTGCATATTGTATATCCTTTTTTGTATAATTTGATTGTAAATACATATTGAATTTTGTATCCTTACATTTATATCATCTTAATATCATGTTTCTCTGGAATGTTAAGGATGATGGTGAGTATTTAAATGTTAAGGTAGATGGTGAATAGATGAATGCTACTTTCTTTTTCTGTAAATTTGGAAAACGTGGAGATGAAGATAGTGGAGGATGCTTCTTTTGTCAAGAATTAACAAATCAGCAAAAAGTTCTCAATTTTGTTAAGAATTTCTTTAACTAATAGATCAAATTGTTTGGTTGGGATAAAATTGTTCATCTTGTTAGTAATAACTGAGAGGGGCGGTGAATCAGTGTACTCAAAATTCTATCCTTAAAACTTAACCACCAATCTATAAACCTCGGATTATTATGTTCCTACAAGATGCATGCCATGAAATACTTTATAATGATTAATTGTCTATCAATTTTCCTTGACTGTCCTTATTCTCCTTGATTATCGATAAGCAGTTAAACTATTTATCGAAACTCAGTAAATAAGAAGAGTATACCAATCAATCCAAAAATGCATATGTGAAATGTAAAATAGTAAAGTAATAAATCATACAAACATAACACATGGATTTTAACGTGGAAACCCTGTTAAGGGAAAAACCACTGGGACCGACACCCCAAATTTTTACTCTTCTAAAGTGAGCCCTGTTAGGAGCCAACCCTGTTAAAGGTTACAAACACACTGTTAAGTGTGACCTTGTTAGAGGATTTTATACATAGAGGTTGTCACTTAGTATCAGGCATCTATTGATACCATCCTTGAATCAACCTCCTTCTTAGACTGTCAATAGGTATCGGCAAAGTCCAATGCTACTTTCATGAATCAACCTTTTTGGCACTCCTTGGGATGCACCTCAATATATAGAAGACTGTTAAGTCCCGCTCTATTAAGAGACTTGATGCTTCAATGGTTAAACTGAAACACTATGACCTGTTCATGATGCAACTTTGAATTGCAAATTTTTAGATCTATTTAAGTACATTACCTCTCTAGTCAATGTATCAATTCAATTCTTTGTGCTCCACACTTTCTTCTCTATGATGCTAAGCTCACTATTCGTTGGTGTCTACAGAATTCCTTAGCTCTTCTTCAGATTGATTGATCAGGACTGTATGAAGATATTCTTCTTCAGTTTCTCTTTAGCATCCTTCTTTCTATTCACTCCCCTTAATCCCCTTTCCATGCACTCTCTTCTCTCATGCATATAGAAATAAATTAAGCTTGTCTCTTATATAGACATGATATTCATTGATTCTTGATTCTTGATTCTTGGCATCATAAACAATGCAGCCAATCTGATTAAAAGCATAACTCCTGATTTGTCTCGTAGAAATCTTCTTTCCAACTGTACAAGTCATCTTTAAATCAATCACTTAACTCTGGTCGAATAAAACATTGAAAACAACCAGTTAAGCCTATCTTTAAGCTCTGCTAGCTAGATAATTTTTTGTTTTCTGAACTCTCTATTCTTTTGGTCAACTTTGTAGTTAGTCGTCACTAACAACTAACAGTTCCATCAGTGTGACTCTAGTTAGCTTTAGGATCTCCGTCTGTCGGGCAACATAGGATTTTTACTCATTGGGAAACTTTGTTTTTAGCTTGTCAGGCATCCTCTGGTTTTTCTTCATCGGGAAACACTATCTTCTACTCATCGGGTATCACTATGACTTTTCTTCTTTGCCTTTACCGATGGTGTGCACTTTGTCAGTGTTGTTTGTCACTTAGTGAATATATGACTTTTATGGATTGATAAAATCATAACCTTTATTCCTTTGGTTTTTTGAAGTCTTTGGCATTATGTATATGACCATACAAATGATATCAAGTTGACATCAATTACAATACAAACCATAAACTGATTTAATGCCTTGCATTATCTTCAACTTAACATTATCAAACATTCAATCAGTTACATGTCATCAATCTCTCCCTTTGGAATTGATGGAAACATACTATATTATCACACTATACTATTTCTAATACAATATGAAATACAATAGTTTAGATTCATCAAACTACCAAACAGTTTGTTCTGATAACTAATAAAAATGTTTGACCCCCGGTAAGCTCTATTTTAGCTTAGATTTGATTCTTGTAGCTCTTTGTCTTCTGATGTGTTGAATCCTCTTCTTGAATCAATTTCTCTCCTTTGACTATTCCCTCTCTTTTGATGTCTTTGTCTCTTGTCAGCAACTCTCCCTTTGTATAATCTTTCCATACAATCTCTCTCCCTTAGGATATAATCTCTCCCTGTTGTAGTAATCTGATAATGGATAATCTCTCTCCTTTTTCAGAAGACTGTGATAATATGGATAATCTCTCTCCCTTTGACAACAATGCCAAACAAATATTTTACAAATATCTGACATTCATGTCAAACAATCAATTTTTTTGTTCGATCCATAATATATTCCTTGAATTTCCCTTATCCATCAGTAATACATCAATATGTTCAGGTGCTCGGTTCTAATATATACCTGTCTGTATATAGATGTAGCTTTGAAGTTCATCTTTTTGCATGCATCAACATGACTGATATTATGATAATTTTTAGGTTGATGGAGCCTTCATTCATTTTACTGACTGGCAGACAAGGGTTTGACCCCTAGTCTCTTCCTTAAGTACTCAAATGTATCCTTGGGCAGTGGCTTGGTGAAGATATCAGCCAATTTTTCTTTTGATTGCACATACTCAAGTATCACCTCCTTTTCTTGAACTTATTCTCTCAAATAATGATACTTGATGGCAATGTGTTTAGTCTTCACATGCATGACTAGATTCTTGGAAATGTTTATTGCACTGGTGTTATCACAATAAATAATCACTGGTTCTAAGATATTCATATGCATACCTTCCAGCAATTGTTTGATCCATGCAATATTTGAGAAATCTGTAGCAGCAACAACATACCCTTCTTCTGCAGTGGACTGAGAGATGCATCCTTTCTTCTTGCCAATCCATGTGACAAGTCTGTCACCCATAAAGAATGCTCCTCCAGTTGTGCTCTTACGGTCATCAAGATTTCTAGCCCAATCAACGTCGGTAAACACCTTAAGTTCAAATTTGCCTTCTCTTCTATACCATAAGCCAAATTCCTTTGTATTCTTTAGATATCTTAGGATTCTTTTCATAGAATTTATATGTGATTCCCTGGGGTTAGTAGAAAATCTAGCAACAATTCTTACTGCATGTGCAATATCTGGTCTAGTGTGTACAATGTACATGATTTTTCCAATCATTGATCTATACAAAGTTTGATTTACCTCTATTGTCTTGTCCTCCTTTGTCAACTTACATCCAGTAGACATTAGTGTTCCAACTAGTTTTGACTCTTCCATCTTGAATATTTTCAGGACATCTTTGATGTATTTGGACTGTGTAATGAAAATACCTTCACTTTGCTGTATGATCTGTAGACTAAGAATGAACTTGATCTCCCCAAACATAGACATCTCAAACTCTTTGCTCATCTCATTAGCAAATGATTTGCATAGCATATCTTTGCCTCCAAATATGATGTCATCAACAAATATTTTAGCAATCAAAGTGTTAGCATCAGTATCTTCCTTCAAATAAAGATTATTGTTTTCACTATTCCTTAAAAATCCAATACTTATTAGATAGGAAAGAAGTCATTCATACCAGGCTCTAGGAGCTTGTTTCAATCCAAACAAGGATTTGTGAAATCTACATACCATGTTTCTCTTGTCTGGCTTGACAAACCCTTCTGGTTTCTCAATGTATACCTCTTCTTCAAGTATTCCATTTAGGAATGTTGATTTGACATCCATCTGGTATACCTTGAATCCTTTGAATGCAGCATAAGAAATTAGTATTCTTACTCCTTCTTTCCTAGTAGGTGGTGCAAAGGTCTCTTCATAGTCTATACCTTCCTCTTATGCATATCAAGTGCAGTATTGACAGATTTTGGCTCATTATCAAGTGCAGTATTGACAGATTTTGGCTCATTATCAAGTGCAGTATTGAAATATTTTGGCTCAAACTCACAAATTAAACAACTCGATTTTAAAGACTTACTTCTTGTTCTTGTACCAACTTTCTTATCTCCTATGATCTAGATCTCTAGATGGTTCCTTCTTACATATCTAGTAAGTACATGTACAACTCTTTGTGCATCAGTTTGATCATCATTTTGATCTTCATTCTGTTCTTCATCACCTTGCACATTATTATGATTATCATCCTGACCGTTGATAAATGCAGTCTGACCGTCGGTTGCAACATTCTATTGTTCTAGAATTAAGCACTATTTCTCAGGTACAGTTTTGGGTTCTTCACAGTATACAAAACTTGTTGTAGTCCTCTAGTTCTTTTATGCTTTCTAGTTTATTATTTTCTACAAACTCATCTATATTTACATTTGCACTTTCAACAATTTTGTTAGAAGCCTTGATAAGACATTTATAAGCTTTTCCCTTGGTGGAATACCCTAGAAAGACACCTTCATCACTCTTGGTGTCAAGATTTCCATTTCTATCATCCTTTAAGACATAACATTAACTACCAAATATTTTGAAGTAACTTACATTGGGTGTTTTACCATACAATAGCTCATAAGGTGTCTTCTTTGTGTCCTTCTTCAATTGTACTATGTTTAGTGTATAGACATTAGTACTAATAGCCTCCCTCTAGAAGATTTGGGTTATGCCTTTCTCTATCATCAATGTTCTAGAACAATCAACTATTGATATGTTCCTTCTCTCAGCAATCCCATTTTGCTATGGAGTTCTTGGTGCAGAAACCTATCTTTTTATACCATGCTCATTACAAAAATTAGTGAATTCATCTAATATAAACTCTCCTCCTCTATCTGATCTCAAACATTTCAAATCCTTACCACTTTATTTTTCTACCATAGCCTTATACCACTTAAACATCTTGAATGCTTCAAATTTATCTTTTAGAAACATAATTGTCATCATTCTAGAGTAATCAACAACAAAGAGAATAAAATATCTATCTCCATAATAACTCGTTGTCCTCATTTGTCCACATAAATCAGTATGGAATAATTTTAGAATATCATCAGATGTATGGGTTTTAATTTTGAAACTAGACTTTGTCATTTTACCTTTTTGACAGTTCTTGCACATGATGTTGTCAGGCTTTGTCATCGTTGGTAATCCTCTTACATTTCTCCTTCTGCTTATTTTCATAATATTGTGAAAATTTACATGACACAATCTTTTGTGCCACAACCATATGTCTTTGTTTCTAGTCATTAAGAAAGTGGTGTTAGTATCATTCAGATAGAATAATTTACCTTTAGTCTATTCACTGGTACCAATTGGTCTTCCTGATTCATTGAAGATTTTTGCCTTCTTGTTCTCAAATGCTACTCTGTGATCTAAATTATTTAGCTGAGAAACACTCAATAGATTATAATTCAATCCTTTTACCCAATAAGCATTTTCAATTTTAATCAAGTTATTAAACATTATGGTTCCTTTACCTTCAACTAGACAACGTGTATCATTACCCATTCTTACTATACAACCATTATAATACTCAAAAGTGTTAAACTTTTCTTTGTCACCAGTCATGTGGTGAGTGCAGCCACTATCTATAATCCAGATGTCATTCTTGCTAACCTTAGATATGAGTGCAGTTTCTACATAGATTTCATCTTCATATGAATCATCCTTCACATCCACAAATATCATCTTGATGTTTTCATCAGATTCAGTGTTAGTATTTTCATCTTTGCAAGCAACTAGGTAGCTAGCTTTCTTTCCTTTGTCCTTTTAGTCTCAGGTATCTCTTCTTTCTGATTTTTGGTAACCTCTATAATCTTTGTTATCACCTCTGTCAGATTTCTTCTCAAAAGATCTGTCATTACTTCTCTCATCTTTTCTTCTATTAGGACATCTTGCAGCAAAGTGTCCAGTCTCTTTACAATTAAAGAATACAAGTGATAACTTGCCTTTGTATTTACGTTTTCCTCTCTGGATTCTCCTAGCCACAAGTGCTTCTATTTCATTTAGATCTTCTTCTTCACTTTCACTTTCACTATCTCTTCTAGATGTATGTCTATGACTTGATTTTTCTATTCTCATAGAAGACTTAAATGCAGACTCTAAGTTTGGTAAGACACTATTATCAAAGTTATTCATCTCAAATGAAATCAGTGTACCAATTAAGCTATAAAGAGTAACTATATTGTTTGCTACTACTCTCATTTCTTGAATGACATAAACTCTAATAGCATATATAGGTACTAAGGTTTTTAAGATTTTACTTACCACTGTCTCCTCTTCAAGTGTACCTCCAACTCCTCGTATAACATTGACTACTTCTTTGATTCTTGTGTTGTACTGTGTGATGTTTTATCCTTCTTTCATTCTGAGATCATCAAATTTTCATCTAAGGCTTTCTACCTTGGCTCTCAAAACATTTGTATCACCTCCATGTACAAGCTTCATTTTGTCCCACATCTTCTTTTTTGTTTTGCAATCCTTGACATCCTCAAATTCCACATCACAGAGTGAGGAAGAAATCTCTATAACCATGCAGTTGTGTTCATGCTTTTCCCTCAATTGATCTACTATTAATGATCCTGTGGGAAATACATATTCAGTATCTAGGAATTGAGTAACATCATTACCAATACCTGATAAGTGGACTCTTATCCTGCTTTGCCATGAAGCAAAGTTGTCTTTGTTCAACTTAGGCACATCTTATCTGTTCATCTTGTGATCTTGACTTAGGTCTTGAAACCTTCCTTTCTAAGCACACAAGCTCTGATACCAATTGTTAGTAATAACTGAGAGGGGGGGGAGGTGAATTATTGGACTCAAAATTTTATCCTTAAAACTTAAGCACCAATCTATAAACCTCAGATTATTATGTCCTGTAGAGATTTACTTCTCGCAACTAGTTGATTGTATGTTTGTCATTGATGACAACATATAATATACAGTAGTGTCCTGTATGTACTTATCAGAATGATGATATCAATCCTTGAGCGGTTATATTCATGTTGTGGATGTTCTTTTAACACACAAAGACTCAGATATGATGTTTCAGTTATGTTGTGTAATTCTGTAATGTGGTAGTTACAGTTTCTGGAGTTTGTCTGTACAGAGCTGACGTATTGCATTGGTTCTTGAGTTGTGCCTATCTTCAGGATATGCATGTGTATATTCAATATTAGTCATGAGTTCAAGTTAGTTATCCAAAGGTGCCAAACCTGTTTCAGCAAGATTGCAAAGTTAGAGTTAATTTGGTGAGACCGACTTAGTGAACCATCACGTCTATTTAGTTTGTATTGCGTAGTTGTAATTATACTTGTGTGATTAGTAAACTTGATAAGGATGTTATGAAGAGTTATCTAATAGGTCCCATGATCTCATACTTTGAGGAAGATACTTATAGCACTTCATTTGTGGAATTCTAGGTGTGAATGAGAAGAAAAGAGACAGAAAATGTACAGAGAAGAATATCAGTTGTGTTTCATTCATCAAGGATCTATGTGAAGAAGAAGTGAAAGATTACAATACACTAGAATTGGTCAAGACAATAGGTCTACTCTATAGTTCATCATCACATATAGTACATATCTATTCTGTAGAATGTTGTAGCCTTCACCATTAAAGCAGTGATATTTTGGATAGTGAGTCCTCACCCTTAACTGGGCTATTTGTAAAAGACTCCTAACAGGGTCAGACCCTTAACCGGGTCACTATACTTATTGCATTGTAAAGAAAAACTCCTAATAGGGTTGCAAGATCTTCTAACAGGGATCATTATAAACAAGTATAGTTTATTGTGGGTGTTTATTCCCACTGGGTTTTTTACCATTTGGTTTCCCCATAACCAAATTGTGGTGTTGTCTATTGTGTTATCTGAATGTGCATTTACTTTATTATATTCTAGAGTTAATAAAGGAAAAGAATTTAATCAGCTGATAAATGATTCACCCCCCCCTCTCAATTATCCTTTGGGACTATTCTAACAACTGGTATCAGAGCCAAGTACCTTGGAGAGAAAGCCTAACAACTTAAGGTAGATCAGATGGCATACTTCAGAAAAGAGAGTCCTAAGTTCGATGGAGAAAATTATGTAGATTGGAAGAACAAAATGATAACACATCTACAGTGTGTTGTTTTTGACATCTTTGAGATAGAAACACAAGACGTTTTTATTCCCACTCTAAAATACCTATCAAGAGATGATGTTTCTAGTAAATAGAAGGATACATTCACAGCTAATGCAGTTTTTAAAGAAGCCCTTGTAAGTGCACTATCTGACAGTGAATTCTCTGAGATCAAGAAGGTAGACAAGGCATACACAATATGGAAGTACTTAGAAGACATGTTTGAAGGAGATGTTCAAGAAAAGAATGCACACAATAAAACATGGAAAAATAAATACAACAGTCTTGAGATGTTACCTAAAGAAAACATCAGAGCCTATAATCAGAGGATAAATGAAGCAGTTTCTGGAATCAGAAATAATGGTGGAGAAATATCATAAGAAGATGTAATGGACAAGTTGTTGACTACTTTAACATCAAACTATGAGAACAAGATTAGTATTCTAGAGGAAACCATGCAATTTGCACAAGACTTCAAGAGATAAACATTGATCAGTAAAATCTCTGCATTTGAGATATCAAGATTGAAGACTGAACCCAAAAGTGAAACAACCTTCAAAGCTTCAGTCCATGGTAAGAAATCTCACATCCCTAGCAATAATGAGAAAGAATAATTTGATGAAGAAATATAAGAAATCATTTCCATGATTTATAAAAGAGAAAAGAAAGTCAAAGGGAAATATGAAGGATAGCTTCCATTCAAATGTTTTTCATGCAACAAGATTGGACACTTTGTAGCCAAATGTCCTACAAAAGTAAGGAAATTTAGATCTGATTATAAGCCTAAATACAGGAAGGAATGCTATCATGCTAAAGAAGGTGTAACTGATGAAGATTCAGGAGAAGATGAAATTGGATTTTTTTCCCTTAAAGACATGGAAAAATTGCCTGAGCATATGGACATTGAAGATGAAAAGAAAACACAGGAGTTAGCCCTAATTTCCAAAGTAGACATCAGAACTGATTGGATCATTGATAGCGGATGCTCTCATCACATGACATGTGATAAAGAAAAAATTGTTCATCTAGAAAAATACAAAGGTGGTATGGTTATATTTGTAGATAGCACTCCTAAACCTATCATAGGAAGAGGATCTATCAACCTAGATGGAAAGAACAAGATAGATGATGTTATGTATGTTGATGGATTACATCACAATTTACTAAGTGTTGGACAACTACTTGACAAAGGTTATCATTTGGAATTCAAAGACAACAAATGTATTATTAGAAACAAAGAAGGAGACATTATTGCATCATTCTCTAAAACAAAAGGTAATGTTTTTCAGCTCAATTCAGATGTAAGTTGTTTTGTTGCAAAAGTAGATGACAGTTGGTTATGGCACAAGAGACTCTGTCATATCAATTTTGATAATATAGTAAAGATAAGAAATGTAAAGGTAGTTAGAGATCTTCTAAGTATTGCAAGACCAGTTGACACAATGTGTAGGGAATGTGTTATGGGAAAGCATGTAAGAAGCTCTTTCAAAAGCAAGAAGAACTCAGCTGAAAACAAGTTAGACCTAGTTCATATAGATTTATGTGGTCCTACTCAAACCAGATCATACTACAGAGAAAGGTATTTCATTTTTTTTGTAGATGAATTTTCAAGGATGATGTGGGTTACGTTCTTAAAGAAGAAGTCTAAAGCCTTTGAGAAGTTCAAAATATTCAAAGCCAAAGTGGAGAATGAATCTGGATTAAAACTAAAGTGTCTGAGATCAGATAGAGGAGGAGAATTCACCTTCGACTAGTTTTATGACTATTGGGAAGAACATAGAATTAAAATACAGTTGAGTACACCTACAACCCCATAGAAAAATGGGATAGTAGAATGAAGGAATGGGATTATACTTGATATAGCACGCACTATGATGATTGAAGGAAAAGTTACACACACCTATTGGAGAGATGCAGTCAATACAAAAGTCTATACTATTAACAGAACACAACTAAGGCCAGACATGGATAAGACACCTTATGAACTTTGGTTTGGTAATCTACCTAGAGTAAAATACTTCAGAATATTTGGCATCAAGTGATACATCAAGAGAGATTATGGTGTTGGTAAGTTTGATGCTAGAAGCGATGAAGGTATTTTCCTTGGTTACTCTACTAAAACCAAAGCATATAGATGTTTTAATTTGAGATTAAAGAAGATAATTGAAAATACTCATGTGAAGATAGATGAGAAGTTCATGGTTCAAGAAAGGTACTATGAATATGCACCCATGATTGAGGATGAACCCAGGCCTAGCAGTAAAGACATTGTTATTGAAGAAATGTTTGATTGCATTGATGTTTCATGTAATGAACCTGAATCAAGAAAAGAAGTATCACAGATTACAGATGAAGATGTTACACCAAAATTTTCAAAGTTCACATCAAGGTATCATTCAAAAGATGATATCATTGGAGATCAGTGTAGCAGTGTTTTGACTAGATCAAAAGAAAAAAGGTTAACAGTGGATGAAGAGGTATGTTTAATTTCACGGATTAAACCTTTAAATGTTGAAGATGCTTGCAAGGATTCTGATTGGCAGAAAGCAATGGAAGAAGAATTAGACCAAATAATAAAAAATGATACATGGAAATTGGTTCTGAGACCTAGTGATAAAAATGTGATTGGAACAAAGTGGGTATTCAGGAACAAAATGAATGAAGATGGTACAGTGATCAGAAACAAAGCAAGACTAGTGTGTAAAGGATATGCACAAACGGAAGGGATAGATTACACTGACACATTTGCCCCTGTTAGAAGATTAGAAGCCATCAAGTTACTCTTGGCCTATGCAATAGTCAAAGACTTTAAAGTATATCAAATGGATGTAAAATCAACATTTTTGAATGGTGATTTGAAGGAAGAAGTCAACATAGAACAGCCTGAAGGATTTAATCTATCAAATAAACTAGACATGGTATGCAAATTGAAGAAAGCACTCTATGGACTTAAATAGGCCCCAAGAGCTTGGTATGAGAGACTAGATGGTTATCTTACCAAGATTGGATTTAAGAAAGGAGTAGCAGATTGTAACCTATTCATAAGAGAGACACCTGATGGACTATTACTTATTGCCATATTTGTTGATGACATTATCTTTGGAGGTAATGACAAGCTTAGTTCAAAATGTGCAAAAGAAATGCACAATGAATTTGAA
This sequence comes from Thuja plicata, assembly GCA_018584345.1. NCBI lineage: Eukaryota > Viridiplantae > Streptophyta > Pinopsida > Cupressales > Cupressaceae > Thuja > Thuja plicata. The sequence continues at coordinate 1,256,156 of MU227900.1, forward strand.
ATGAGCATGATTGGTCCTATAAAATACTTTTTGGGATTAAATGTAAACTAGAAAGATAAAGGGATATTTATAAATTAGTCCAAATATGTGAAGGAAATACTAAAGACTTTCAAGATGGAAGACTGTAAGCCAGTATACACTGCTATGATAACATGAAGCAAGCTTTCTAAAGAAGATGACTCTGAAGTAGTTGACAAGACATTGTATATGTCTATGATTGGAAAACTTATATATCTTACTCAGTCTAGACCAGACATATCCAATGCAGTTGGCATTGTTAGAATATTTATAGTGAAACCAAAACAAAATCACCTAATGGAAATAAAGGGAATATTCAGATATCTAAGGGGAGCTATAGACTATGGCTTATGGTATCCTAAATCAAAGAATGTACAACTTCATGTGTATACAGATGCAGATTAGGCAGGTTGTCTTGATGATAGGAAGGGTACATCTGGAGGAGCAGTATTTCTTGCAGATAGGTTGGTTTCTTGGGTAAGCAAGAAGAAAAATTGTATATCTCAGTTGACAACAGAAGCTGAATATATTGCAACAGCATTGAATTGTTCAACAATGATTTGGATCAGGCAGATGGTTAGAGATTTTGGTATACAGGTTGACTATCCTATTGATATTTACTGTGATAACACCAGTACTATAAACATGTCCAAGAACCCTATGATGCACGCAAAGACAAAGCACATTGAGATTAAATACCATTTTCTTAGAAATTTGCAGACAATAAAGTAAAATTGGACTATGTGAGCACCAAAGAACAGTTGGTAGATATTTTCACAAAGCCTTTATCAAAAGATACTTTTGATTATCTTAGGGAGAAGTTGGGAGTAATTCCCTCTACTGAGTCTTATTAGATAAAGCAGCAAGAACATCAGTCTAGAGTGACTAATGAATGGTTCTATAGACATCCAAAAATATTAATATTATTATTAATATTAATTTCCCTCTTATTCCTCTAACTATTTAATTCAATCAATTAAATAGTTTCATTTATCAATAGTTTAAACATTATTCTAATGTATTTTATTACATTTGCCTCCATAAAATCCCCTTTTAATAAATATATATTTATTAAAATCCTCCATTTTCCTAATTCTTCTAAGCTATGATTTGTTCAAATCTAATTTGAATTAAATCTAAACCCTAGCTAGGAACCTATTAATCCCACCCTACAGCCTACCCTACATCCTACCCTATTCCTACCCTACTCCCATCACTCCATGTCCTAAGTGTGTTTCCACACCTAATTGCCCTCTGATCATGCTTAAATGGGTGATTACTAACCTTTTTAAGGCTAATGGGATGCTCACCCACATGGGGAAATTATCTCCAAAATGGGTACCCATTCTTCTTAAATTCTCTCTTACAACCTTGTCTCCTCTTTTGAAATATTGAGCTACTCAATATTAATGCCAATTTTGACTTAAAATTGGCCATCTTTTCAAAGCCACGTGTCTCCTATGTGGCTCTTATGTGGATGCCACATGGATGCCACTTCATCCAAGCCTCTTCCTCTCTCCAAAAACTCTATAAATAGAGGCCTTCTCCTCTCATATTTTCATCTCTCAATTTGCATTGTTATCATGCTAGTATTGTCTTGGAGTTTTCATATTTGTTTCCATGCTAATGCTTTTAGATGTTAGTTTCATGCTTTCATTTGTTTAAATCATCTATAAGTTACATRTTAGGCTCTTAATTGGTGAATGAATCATAGTTTCTTCATAAGACTTTCATATCATCCTTACTTTCATAAGTTTCAATTATCATTTTGAAGGAGATTTGAGACTAGTTCTTCATACTAGCTCTTGAATCTTTCTTCTTTTTCTCATACTCTTGCATATTTGCATTGGGATCCATAGTATTTGTGTGTTTGAGAGAGCACACTCACATCTAATCTAGATAAGAAAATCAAAATGAGTAGAATAGGGTGCTTCATTTACTCATTTTTAGCTTAATCTGATGTTATGTGGTATTCTTGTTGTTTGCTTTGATCTCTTACATGTTTTTTTGAAATGATATATGTGCTAACCCGCTAATTTTTGCATGTTTGAGCTTTCTCCCAACAGATTGAAGGATTCCATATACACATTCTGGCACACTCGGTGGGACCCACGTCCCTACAATTTCTTGCTTCTTGTCTAATTCTTCAAAAATTCATCCAAAACATGGATCAGCATCTCTGAGACACACATAGAGGCATTTGCAAAAATGTTGGTTCCTCCTATACCGCCATTTAGCGTTTCTGTGAAACGGTGTCTTTGATCTAAATCGGCGTCTCTACCTGATACTAATATTTTTGACATTTTATTGACCCTATTCTTCATTTATCAAGTTTATTTGTGTTTCCTACTGCATTTCTACATTTGATCATTCTATTTTTTTATTAGAAGTCAATTTTACAAGCAGTCATAATGGCGAAATTTCATTAAAAGGAACACTCTTTCTTGATAAATCATTAAGAAATAGCAGTTTTTAAGAGGTCAATTAGTTTCAAAATAGGTTTTTGCACAAGTTTGGAAGCTAACTAAGAAGCAAAGATAACTTATTGTGTCACTTTGTGCTGTGTTTTGTGTTTGTAGGAAAATCAGCATCTTCAGAAATGTTGGTTCATGAAATAGCGTCTGCGCCACAATAATCAACGTCTGCAATCTGTAAATCAGTGTTTACGCCTGGTATAACAATTTTTTGCCTTTTTTGTGTTTTCTAGTTATTTCACTGCCACTGTCATTTCTGAACCAGAATATAGGATCGGCGTCTGCACCCTGTACTAGCGCCTGTGCTCTGGCAAAGTCTTATTTTATGTTTGGCTAACAAATTTTGAGTGGTTTTTGTGCTAACACTTGCCAAAGATTACTTTTCAAACTACTAACTAGTTGTTTGCAACACCGCTTGTTAAAGACGCTAAATCGAAACTACTCACGTTGTCTTGCAGGTTGCCTAGATCCAAATCAACCAAACGATCGTGTCTATAAATATTTTCTAGTCACTTAGACTTAATTAGGAAGATCTTTTGATTAATCCTAAGTGAGTGTTAGGGGATTATTCTCTCTTCCCTTGCGGGGAAGATAAAAAACCCAGACACATTTACTTGGTGTTAAATAAATAAATCTTTGGAAACAAACAACTTGTATTGCATGCTTGTGGAGAAAACGACGTTGGATAGGAGATTATGCTCTTTTCCCCTTGTGGGAAAATAAAAAATCTAGACCCTTCTTGTCGCCAATCCCATTTATTTCCAAATTAATCCTTTTAGTTGGGCCTACTGGTTGAGGAAATTATTTCTAGGGAACGACCCACATGAGAACAAGGTGTAAGCCACACCACTCCAACTCACGTAAATCAAATTTACTCCTTGGGGTCAAAGCCTCGAGATTCAGTTGGCATCTAATCTTATACTCGGCTCTCATCTAACTTAAGTGCGGCCTCACGGTCTCAATCACGTTTACGTGACCACTTTTGTCAAGATGCTCTATGGGGCTATACGCCTGAATCATTCTTGCATAGACATAGAGGATACAATCAAATGAAGATCCATACTAAACACTCTAGGCTTAGAAGCTACCTGAAACACCCCTAAAAGGTGATAATGCTTGTGCAAGGAAGATAGTAACTTCCCCAAGATCACTCGTACATTCATGCCACCCTAAGCATTTGGAACCAGATAATATGGTGTCATGACTGGAGCCATTACATACTTGGTGATGACCATATTCTGATTAGCTCTTGTGTGTGTTCCTAAGCTTACGAGAAAGTATTTTCATGCTATGCTAAATTCCTTAGGTAGATTTTGTGCTTGAAGTGTTTGAAGAAATTGACAAATCCAAAACACAAATGAAATATCCAGCTTTCAAATTTGTCACGTGCTTGTATCCTTCAAGGTTTCTTTGTCCCTTGTCAGATTATTTTTAGACACATGCTTGCTATTTTCCAGTTTTGATTATGTTGAAAGTGGTTCTTGCCATAGAAAAATCCTATTGAGAAATCAGAACACAATCAAGCTTTTTGCCAGATTATCAAAAAACAAACATTTTGGTCTTTCATGTGATATGTCCTAAGAACCTCAAACTATTCATCCAAGATCAAGATCTACTTATAGGACATGACCGATTCCAAGAAACACAAGAAAGTGAAAACTCTGTTACCACCTGTGCAAAGAGAACAAAATAACACAACCCAAGAGGCTACCAAATACCAACACATTGTTTATTTCGTCAAGCAAGAAATCCATAAAAGAGAAGTATTTGAGAAAGTGATCTACAACAACAAGGTTGCTCGTTTCATGGGCAAATATCATCTAAAGTCTACTTTTGTTGCAATTGAACAATATGACTAGTCGGTTTACCACAACAAACACAAGTTCCTCCTCTTCTTGAGCTCACTTAGCTTGCATTTTAGGACCTCCCTTAGGTTTCCATCTTTAGGAACACATCA
>MU227900.1:1275610-1286516 GCA_018584345.1 Thuja plicata
GATGTTAGTTTCATGCTTTCATTTGTTTAAATCATCTAGAAGTTACATGTTAGGCTCTTAATTGGTGAATGAATCATAGTTTCTTCATAAGACTTTCATATCATCCTTACTTTCATAAGTTTAGATTCTCATTTTGAAGGAGATTTGAGACTAGTTCTTCATACTAGCTCTTGAATCTTTCTTCTTGTTCTCATACTCTTGCATATTTGCATTGGGATCCATAGTATTTGTGTATTTGAGAGACCACACTCACATCTAATCTAGATAATAAAATCAAAATGAGTAGAATAGGGTGCTTCATTTACTCATTTTTAGCTTAATCCGATGTTATTTGGTATTCTTGTTGTTTGCTTTGATCTCTTACATGCTTTTTTGAAATGATATATGTGCTAACCCACTAATGTTTGCATGTTTGAGCTTGCTCCCAAAAGATTGAAGGATTCCATATACATAGGTTCACTACTCTACTTCTGGAGTAGTACATGTGCCTAAATTGCTTATGTAACCCTTTGCCATTGATGTCAAAGGGGGAGTGCATACTCTAGGGGAGTATAAAAATAGACAGAGGAGTTGCAACAGTGTAGAGGAATCTTTGATGAGGATATTGAGAAGATTGTAAAAAGAAAGAAGACACCATGTGCTGAAGATGTTCTTAATATCATATGTTGCCATCAAAGTCAAAGGGGGAGATTGTTGGAGATTTACTTTTGGCAGCTAATTGATTGTATGTTTGTCATTGATGACAACATATAATATGTAGCAGTTCCTTGTATGTACTTATCAAAATGATGATATCAAGACTTGTGCGGTTATATTCATGTTGTAGACATGTTGTGGATGTTTTTTTCATACACGCAGACTCAAATATGATGTTTAAGTTATGTTGTGTAATTTTGTTATGTGGGAGTTACAGTTTCTGGAGTTTATCTGTACAGAGCCGACGTATTGCACTGTTTCTTGAGTTGTGCCTGTTAAAAGTTACAAACACACTGTTATGTGTGACCTTGTTAGAGGATTTTATACATAGAGGTTGTCACTTAGTATTAGGCATCTATTGCTACCATCCTTGAATCTTCCTCCTTAGACTGTTAATAGGTATCAGGAAATTCCAATGCTACTTTCATGAATCATCCTTTTTGGCACTCCTTGGGATGTACCTCAATATATAGAAGACTGTTAAGTCATTCTCTGTTACGAGACTTGATGCTTCAATGGTTAAACTGAAACACTATGACCTATTCCTGATCCAACTTTGAATTGTATATTTTCAGATCTATTTAAGTACATTACCTCTCTGATCAATGTATCAATTCAATTATTTGTGCTCCACACTTTCTGCTCTATGATGTTGTGCTCACTATTCATCGATGTCTATAGAATTCCTTAGCTCTTCTTAAGCTTGATTGATTAGGACTGTATGAAGATATTCTTCATCAATTTCTCTTTAGCATCCTTCTTTCTATTCACTCCCCTTAATCCCCTTTCCATGCACTCTCTTCTCTCATGCATACGGAAATGAATTAAGCTTGTCTCTTATATAGACATGATATTCATTGATTCTTGATTCTTGATTCTTGGCGTGATAAATAATCCAGCCAATCTGATTTAAAGCATAACTCCTGATTTTTCTCATAGAAATCTTCTTGCCAACTGTACAAATCAAATTTAAATCAATCACTTAACTCTGGTCAAATAAAACAATGAAAACAACCAGTTAAGACTATCTTTAAGCTTTGCTAGCTAGATATTTTGTCATTTTCTGAACTCTCTGTTCTGTCGGTCAACTCTGTAGTTAGTCATCGGTGACAACTGGTAGTTCTGTTAGTGTGACTCCAGTTAGCTTTAGGATCTCCATCCGTCATGCAATATAGGTTTTTTACTTGTCAGGAAATTCTATTTTTAGCTTGTCAGGCATCCTGTGGTTTTGCTTCGTCAGGCAACACTGTCTTCTGCTCGTTGGGTATCACTGTGACTTTTCTTCTTTGCCTTTACTGATGGTGTGCACTCCATCGGTGTTGTTTGTCACTTAGTGAATACATGAATTTTATGCATTATTGAAAGCATAACCTTTATTCCTTTGGTTTTCTTAAGTCTTTGGCATTATGTATATGACCGTACAGATGATATCAAGTTGACATCAGTGACCCTGATTTAATGCCTTGCATTATCTTCAACTTAACATTATCAAACATTCAATCATTTACATGTCATCACATCCTACCATAAAACCATCTATGCCATTAGGACCGATTGGCTAGGTAAACACTAGTAACAATCTCATTTCACCCACAGAGTCACTAGAACATTCGCGACCTTGCCAGACTGAAGTGTCTCCAAGGTGCACTAAAGCACAATTGGGTAGTGACCTTCTGAGGATCATATCTCAGACCTCATGAGACATATAGGTAAACCATTACATTCTATAGGACCATGTTTGAGGCCTATAATAACCTCTCTTCATTTTGGGAGATTCAAGTTTGTTTCAATTTGGAAGGCAAATCTCACTTGATGCCAAAACTTGCAGTGGTTCTTAGTTAACAGTTTCACTATTGTGTATCTTTCAAACCGTGAGTCTTGGCATAAAACTGTATGTGCCATTAGCTTCTTTTGGCTGAGTAATGCTATTAAAAACCCCATTTATCCCACGCAGTCACTAGAACATTCGTGACCATGCCGGATGTAAGTGACCCCAAGGTGCACTAAGCATGATTGGGAAGCAATATTTCGAGGCTCATATCTCAAGCCTCGTGAGAAATATTTGTGAATCATTAGATGATACAAGACCATTTTTCCAGGGTCTACAATAACCTCTCTCTATTCTGGGAGATTCAACTTCATTTCAATTTGGCAGGAAAATATTGCTTGATGCCAAAACTTGCAGTGGTGCTAAGTTAAAAGTTGCACTATTGGGTATCTTTCAAACTATGAGTCCTAGCATTAAACTATCTATACCATTAGCTTTGGTTGGATGGGTAAACACTAGTGACAACCTCCTTTCAACCATGGAGTAACTAGAACGTTTGCGACCATGCCAGACTGAATTATCCCCAAGGTACACTAAGCATGATTGAGAAGCGATCTTCTGAGGCTTATCTCTTGGACCTCATGAGACGTATTGATAAAGTGTTAGATTATAAAAGAACATGTTGACAAGGACTACAATAACCTCTCTTCATTCTGGGAAATTTGACTTTGTTTCAATTTGGCAGGCAAATTTCACTTGATGCCAAAACTTGCAGTGGTGCTCAGTTGAAAATTCAATATTGGGTATCTTTGAAACCATGATTCTTGGCATCAAACCATCTACGCCATTAGCTCTAGTTGGCTGGGTAAACACTAGTGACAACCTTGTTTCACCCATGGAGTCACTAGAATGCTCGTAACCATGCCACAGTAAAGTGTCCCCAAGGTGCACTAAGCACGATTGAGCAGTGATCTTCTGAGGCTCGTATCTCAAACCTAGTGAGACATATCATAAAATTTTCAGATGGAGGACCATGTTGCCAAGGCCTACAATAAACTCTCTTTTTTTCTAGGATATTTGACTTCATATCAATTTGGGAGGGTAATCTCACTCGATGTCAAAAGTTGCAGTGGTGCTTAGTTGAAAGTTGCAATTAGGTATCTTTCAAACTATGATACCTGGCATCAAATTGTCCATGCCATTCACTCTGGTTGGCCATGTATATGCTAATGACAACCCCATTTTTCCCATGGAGTCACTAGAATGTTCACTAGCATGCCGGACTGAAGTGTCATGAGGGTGCACTAAGCATGATTGGGCAACAATCTTCCAAGGCTCATATCTCAAACCTCGTGAGACGTATCAACAAACTATTAGATGCTACATGACCATGTTTCCAAGGTCTATAATAGGCTCTCTCCATTCTGGGAGATTTTACTTTTTTTCAATTTGGTAGGAAAATCTTGCTTGATGCAAAAACTTGTAGTGGTGCTCAGTGGAAACTTACACTATTGGGTATCTTTCAAATAGTGAGTCCTGGCATAGAAACATCTGCAATATTAGCTTTGGTTAGCTGGGTAAATGCTTGAGAAAACCCCATTTCTCCCATGGATTCACTACAATGTTTTCCACCATGCCGGACTGAAGTGTCCCCAAGGTGCATTAAGCACAATTGGGCAGTGATCTTTCGAGGCTCGTATCTTAGACCTCGTGAGATGTATCGATGAACCGTCAAATGCTATAGGTATATTTTAATGAGGCCTAAAATAACCTGTACACATGACTATAGGTTATGAAGCATATACATGAATACACATGAAGTACACACATAAGCACATTAAGTTATAAAGCAGGCACATGAATATATGCAAGTTATGAAACAATAATACACTTAAGGCATAAATACTACACATGACTACATACATACAAATGTATTTACATACTAACAATCAAAAAATAAATACACAATGAACAAATTATATTAAATATCAAGTCTCATATTTATCAAAATGAACAATAATTGTCTACATATTGAAAAATGGCATCCATGCCAAATCAATAATAGAGTTACAAAAATGTGGCATTGACTATGTCAAGGTTGATATATACAATACAAATGTCAAATATATACAAAAATTGGTCATTTAATTACCAAAAATAGATCAATATGTCTCTATAAATATCTATGAATGTGATGGATCATCAAAATTGAGCCTCTTCAAAGAAGTACATGGCTCACTAAGTGTCTGCAAAAGAATAATTCAAATGCTAAATCAGATATCTTTCCTCAAAATATCATCAAGATAACTAAATACTAGACTGTAATTTGTTGGCAATTGAATTGTTGATTACCTCATCTCTTTCTTCTAAACATGGGTTGTTCCCTAAAGATAATGGGACCCTTCTTGGACGAGCTAGAATTCTAACATAATGTAAAGGCTGAGGATCCATGCGAAGTTGTGAAGGGGGTCATAACAGGAAAAACAACATTAATACAAGTTAATAACATATATGTCAAAAACCACTAAATAACTAAAAAAGCATGGACTAAAAAAAATGCATACCAGAGCCTCAGATGGATCTCCTATACTCGTAGGAGGCAAAGTCACTGATGAATTAGTTACAATCATTTCCTATATGGTAAGTGATAAAATATGTTATAGTCATACAGGAAGGAAGTAGGGTTTTCAAACAAACAAGAAAGCAATCTGAAGGGAGTTAAAAAGAGAGTTTCAACTCTATTGTGCACTTAGTAAAGGAGTTAAAAAGATAAGCATACCTCTTCCCTCTATTTTTCATGAACCGATCTTTGACGAGTAGGAATTCTAATGAAATGGAATAGTAGAGCATCAGTGGGAAGATTCAAAGGCAGCTGTAATAGGTAAAAGACAATTAACATGAGCTAATAACCCAAAGTTGTTGATAAACACTAAAAAAATAAAAATGCATGTACTAATATCTAAATTCATATGTTTAACATGTATATAGAGAAAATACATGCTAGAACCTCAGATGGTTCTCTTATACTCTTAGGAGGCATTGTCGCTGATGAGGAATCTATGAACATTTCCTGTATGAAAAATCATAACATATGTCATAGACATAGAGGAAGTATTTTTAATATATTTTGAACAAACAAGAATGCAGTGGAAAGTAAATATAATTTTTTTACCTCTTCCCTCTCCTGAACATCATCAACATCAGGTGCATTCATTAATTCTATAAAACCCAATTGTTTCTATATATAGAACAAATAAGTCAGGTTCATTAATCAATATAGACTACACATACATGTTTAATCATAATACATTTCAACAAATAAACTTAAATTCTACTGAATTACCTTTTTTGATTTGGGTGTCCTTGAGGATTTCTTTCTCTGTCTCAGTCTCCTCAAGTTAGATGGGGTGCCCTAGAAAAAACAAAATTAACAAAATAGAAATGAATATGATTCCACGTGGGTTCAATTAAAACCGTAAATAAGAGATGTTCAAAATATTATACTACAAAGCTCTGAAGGCCAAAGTCAATTGCAGAAAGCGATATCACCAACTATAGAAATTTGAGCAGCTAAAAAGCCCTATACAACACCAAATAAATATAGATATATTAACAAAATATATTTTGAAACCAATGTATTATTCTATTTTTATGAATATTTAAAAAAATTTACCTCAGGTGTCAAAACTACGCATGCACATCTACTCAAAAGAAATGCTATGTGGTGTGCTTGTATCACCTACTGTACCCTACAATGTTTATTATTCATGTATCAATTTAAATTATTCTCTAAATAAAAATTTATTTACTTTTATATGATTTAGGTGATTAATTAATAGCATGTCAAAACATAAATAAACAAATTTGTGTGTTCTCTCGAGAAAACAACATCATCATCAAGTGGTCTATGAGGCCCACATCAATGTAAGGCATCTACCTACGCAATGTGTATAGGAATGGGATTTCAAACCATTCTCATCCGCATCATTATCTACTTGAAAACATATAATCTTACAACTTGGGCACATATGCTCAATGGATTGGCTTGAACCAAATAATGCATCTGATGATGATGGAGGTGGCAGAGGTACTGATCCACCCTCTACCTTGAAAAATTGTGTGCCACGCTCAATAATCACATCATTCAATGATGTGGCTACATGAAGAGTCTATAAATCCATATAATCCTTTAGGACTACTAGGATTGCAACATGAACCATAGGTTTTTTAGCTAGAGGCATCCTATGTTGTGGTTGTACCACCCTATGGGGCCCATCTCTATACTACGCAGAGCCTCTCCCTCTATCCTGGAACTATCAGATGTCAAAGTAATTCGACATCTCATCGAGGATAAACTCATAATATAGCTTTCTCAAAATATATAGAGGTGCCTCCCAATTATTACAAGGTGGTTGGTCAAAGACCATATACCACCTATCCCAAAAATATTCTTTCATCCTATTGTGAACACACCAATGTATAGGAAACTAAGTTGTATTTTCTTCTAGACTATTACTAGTAATAGGATCGGTGAAAAGAGAACATATATAACTTTTAAGTATGCCCTTATTTTTCACTTGATCATATGACAACCCATCTGCATAAAATGCTCAACATCTATCTCTCCATGAACCTCATTTGGTAACCTCCCTAGGTACCTCATTTTCACTATTTGCCATTCTTTCTAGCAGTGAGGTGAGGGTTGAGTGGTGATCAAGACTAGAGGACCTCAACCTATTGACCAATATAGAAATTTGGGCACTATTTTATGTAAGGCGTTTGAACATATCATCTTGTGTGGCATCTACATGATCTAATGGAGGACATGGAGAGTTTATAGGTGGCGATGGTTGTTGAGGAGCAGTATTTTGAGGTTGTGGAGCAATATTTTGTGATTGTGGTTGTTGCTCATGTGCAATGTTTTTAGGGTTTTCTTATGTTTCTTGTGTAGGAGGTCTTTGTTTTCTTTTTTGTTTTGGGGGATTCTTTGTAGAATCTAAAATCAAATTAATAAAGAAAAATATAAATCGATAAAAAAAACCTACCTCAATTAAAATGAAAACAAAAAAAATCAAACCAATCAAAACCCATAAGATCTTACCTCTTCGACACGATGTCATTGTTGCAAATTGATCAAAAAGAAAATTGGAATCAAAACACGCATAGGTTCTGATGAATATTTTCTACTCAATGTTGTTGTTTCACCATTTTTGGCATTGGAAATGGCCCAACACCATGGGTTTTGGGGATTATAATGTTCCTCAAAACCCGTACGCATTTTGGTACAGGTTTTGAGGTTTGTTTTGTTTTTTTATTAGTTTTTTCTAGGCTTCATAAAACCAAGCCTAGCATGTTTTTGAATTTTTCATAACACACACATATTATGAGAATTTGGGTTTTTTTTTGCATGTGGCCACTTTTCTATTCACCATCTTGGTGCACTTACCCCTTTCCCATCATTTAATACATTAAACTATGTTTGTATTGACTCAATCTCTAAACCTATATCCTGCACTATTCTTCATACTTAGTTGCTTTTCATCACCGAAAAATTCAGTCGACAAAATATATGATAGGTGGCCAAGAATAAAGTGTATAGTTTCTAGAAATGACAACATCTCATGCATTATTAGTTGTCTATTTTCAACAATCTCCTCCTTTGGCATTGATGGTAACACTTGGTAAAAAATGACTAAGTTTCCAGTCAAAATGTCAAGTCTCAAAAAAATTTCAAAAAAACTAAGTCTCCAAGTTTTGTTGTCTATTGTTCGTTCATCACTGCGATCGAGCCATCCCACTAAGGTTGAGCAATGTAATGACTTGTGCAAATATTATGCATTGAGGTTAAGCAATTGTCACTACTGAGCAAGTCAGTGGGCGTCAAGTACTTAGTAAGTTTTCAAGCAGAATGAATGTCGAGTTGCATAGACAGTCAGTGTCGAGTGACAGTTTTGACTGAGCATCAAAGTTTACATATGCTGATTAAAACAATTTTGATATATGTTTTTGGAATGGAACACACACTTAGGTAAACCATTTTTGGTAGACTTTTGTGAAACATTTAATGATTTTTGAAGATATTTAATGCATTAACTACACGTTATTTTTTAGATCATGAATCCCTATGCAAGAAATGCAACCAATCAAAATAAGGGATGCTTAAGCAGCAAAATGTGATGAATCTAGATTGTTTATCTTGAATTGGATGCTTCATTAGGTGATCTATATGTGGGATGCTTCAAACCCTAAATATATGCCTGTGTGTGGATGCAGATGTGAAGAGAAGAGATTAGGTGTATATGTATGTTTTGCATATCTGAAGCATAGACCAGGCAAAGTGACTTAGCTGAGTAGTGAAGGACAGAAAAGAGATATATCAGATTGAGAGATTAGTTAAGAGTTGGAAAGAGGAGATCTTTTATCAGCATTTGAGTGCAGACCAAAGGATCAGGTACTGATACATTCTAGCAAGTGAATCAGGGTAAATCTCTTAACAGAGTGGTCCTAACAGGCCTTTGTAAATCTCTTTTAATAGAGTACTTACATAGTTGTAAGTTTAAATCCTTCAAAAAGGTAGATTGTATAGGTTTGTAAGCCCTTGATAGGGAAGACACCTCATAGGGTAGATCATCAAAAGTGATCAAACTTTGTAGCCCTAACAAGAACACTTTATTATTGTAACTTAGTAAAGATTTTTTGGTGTCATCCCCACCCCAGTTTTACCTTTCAAGGGTTTCAAGATTACCAAATCTTTGTGTTATGTATTCATTATGGATGTGACTATATGTTAGATCTATTACACCATTTCAGTTTATGTTTATGAATACATGTTGAATTAGTTCATTTTAGAAGTGTAAAATTTTCATAGATCTGATTCACCCCCCCTCTCAGTATACTATTTTTCCATATTAGACTTCCAACAATTGGTATCAGAGCATTGTTCTCTTAGTAAAAGTATAACAACTTGAGAGTTAATATTTGGGAGATGGAGGTTTATAAGTTGGGAGAGGTCATTGAGAATTAGAATATTTATCTCTAGATGGCACTGTAGTAGCTTGAGACAACAAGAGAAGAATTGAGGAAATCCTTAAAGATTAGGAAAGAATTGGCAACTCAGTTGAATGACACTTCATATAAAGAAGAAGATAGTGAAGGTCTATTTGACAATGGAGATTCCAAAGAAAGTAATGCATAAATTGAAGATCTATTAGAAAATAAAAACACATCAAAAGAATGAGTCAAATGTCTAAAGATAGAGAAATAAACTCAATCAATAACATTATGTGAGGTAATTGATTAGAAGAAGAAAACTAAGGAAGAAAAGACAATGGAAGAAGAAGAAGATAAGAAACAGATGGCTACTAGATTTGATGAAAAGACAAGTGATGTGAAGAAGCTCACAAACTTCCAGCTGGATATGGTCAACCTACTGTTATTTTCAAATCAAGAGGTTAAACAAAAAAGAAATTGAAAATACATATTTGAAATCAGAGAACAATCAACTAAAAAATGACTTAAGATCTGAAAGGGTACTCATTTAGAGGATAAAAAACCTAATGAAGCCTTGAGATACTTTGAGGAACTAATGAGATCACCAAGATGGAATAATGACACCTTTGGACTTGGCCATACCGAGCACCTGTCATCCACTGAAGAAGAACAATCATCAAAGAGTGGAGAATAGAGGAATGCAAAGCCGAAGAACAACAAACCTACATGTCATCACTGTGGGAAACCTAGTCACAGAGAAAATATTTGTCAAAGAAAGAATGGTAAGTCCAATACTAGACCTAGATTCAATGGATATTTCTTTAATTATAAGAAGAATGGACATTAGGCACATTAATGCAGGTCAAAGACTAGCAATACACCTACTTCACCTAGATTCCAAGGACATTGTTATAATTGCCATAAGTTTGGTCATAGAACTCAAGATTGAAGATTGTTAGAAGTTGTAATCTTTCCTTGGTGTACTTATAAACCAAGGTTAGATCTTTTCTTCTTTTCTTGTTCTAATATATTAGGATATAAGTCAAGGTATCCTAATATATTTCTTTTTGTCTTCTTTCCACTTCTTTGTATTTTGTCCTCTAATAGAAT
Organism: Thuja plicata; assembly: GCA_018584345.1. Taxonomy (NCBI): domain Eukaryota; kingdom Viridiplantae; phylum Streptophyta; class Pinopsida; order Cupressales; family Cupressaceae; genus Thuja; species Thuja plicata. The sequence continues at coordinate 1,286,175 of MU227900.1, forward strand.
AAGTGAGGACAAATATTTATCGTAATTTGTAATTCCTCCCTATGAGGAATCTCACACTTGGCCTCACACACTTATGAATGGTGGCATTCATTCTCATGGGAGTTACATTTTGAACTCCTTCTCTTATCTCTACTTATAGAGATATTTCTCTTTTCTCCTTACATACAACACTTATTCTCTCTCTCTCATTCTTCAAAATATTGTATGAGCTAAAGCTCTCTCTCTCTCTCTTTGGCTATTTTGCCCATTCATAATTCACGGGGGTTTTTTTACGCTTTTCCCCCTTCAAAAACTTCTTGTCTCCCTTGTTGTTTCTTTTTGGTGTTTGCTCTAAGGAATAGT
>MU227900.1:1292878-1311498 GCA_018584345.1 Thuja plicata
AGTTTCTAGATACATGTCTAAACCTCAACAATCTCATTTAAAAGTTGCTAAAAGAATCTTAAGGTACATTAAAGGTACTCAAAATTATGCATTATTTTATGATGCTAATGCTGATTTTACTCTTCAAAGTTATTCTGATTCAGATCTAGGAGGTTACCCCAATGATGGGAGATCCACTAGTGGTTACTATTTTTTCCTTGGTTCAGGTACAATTTATTAGAAAAGCAAAAAGAAACAATCAGTTTCATTATGTTCTACCGAGGCTGATTATAAAGGTTGTACTACTGCCTCTAAAGAAGCACTATGACTTCGAAGATTACTTGCAGATTTGGGCTTACCTCAGCATGATCCCACACCTTTATATTGTGATAATCAAAGTGCAATTGCCTTAGCAAAAAATCTAGTTTATCATGCAAGATCAAAGCACATTGCTCTCCATCATCACTTCATCAGAGAACACATTCAAGATAGACAAGTGTCCCTTTTTTTTTGCAAAGGACAAGATCAAGTTGCAGATATCTTGACAAAGCCTCTCTCTAGAGAAAAATTCCAGATTCATTGTACCAATTTGGGTTTAACACCCTTTGATTGTAAACCCCCAAGTAAAGATTAAAGGGGGGTGTTAGAAGTTGTAATCTTTCCTTGGTGTACTTATAAACCAAGGTTAGATCTTTTCTTCTTTTCTTGTTCTAACATATTAGGATATAAGTCAAGGTATCCTAATATATTTATTTTTGTCTTCTTTCCACTTCTTTCTATTTTGTCCTCTAATAGAATAAGTGAGGACAAATATTTATCATAATTTGTAATTCTTCCCTATGAGGAATCTCAAACTTTCCCTCACACACTTGTGAATGGTGGCTATCATTCTCATGGGAGTTACATTTTGAACTCCTTCTCTTATCTCTAATTATAGAGATATTTCTCTTTTCTCCTCACATACAACACTTCTTCTCTCTCTCTCTCATTCTTCAAAATATTGTATGAGCTAAAGCTCTCTCTCTCTCTCTTTGGCTATTTTTCCCATTCATAATTCATGGGGTTTTTTTTACACTTTTCCCCTTTCAAAAACTTCTTGTCTCCCTTGTTGTTTCTTTTTGGTGTTTTCTCTAAGGAATAGTTTAATTCATGATAATCTTCCTTTTTCCTAACTCATTTGGATTAATATGGTCCTAGCTCGAATTTGATTATCGATTTTAACAAAGATCCAATGTAAAATCCAAATGGACATCTAAGAAACAAAGTGATAGGATTAGGATCACTAAGAGGGGGGGTGAATCAGTGATCTATCTATTATAACTTTTTCTTATTATCTTGAATCTTAACATTAATGCTTAAGTACTGAACTGAATATCAATGCAAGTCTGATAAACATACACAACTCATAACACCAAATATGATTATGGGGAAACCCAATGCAGGTGAAAACCCTGGTGGGAATTAGTACCCACAAACATTCTATACTAGTTTCTTATGATCCTTAACCCTGTTAGGAGTTGTCTTTACAATGTATGAAGTACAGTAACCTTGTTAAGGGTCGGACCCTATTAGGAGTATTTTACAATAACCCTGCTAGGGGTGGTGGACTTACTTTCCAAGGACTCACTATCCAAGAGCTCACTTCTCAAATGGTGAAGGCTACAACCTTCTGGATCTTTGATACACACTGTATCTACAAGGTGAACTGCTGCTGTGACACTGCTTGTCTGATCAGTTCCTTTTGTGTGCTAATGATTTAACCTCTTTTTAAGCACTATAAAAATATTATATTCACTCTTAAATCTTCTACTTCAATATCTCTATCATCAACATATGACAGATATAGCTTTTCTAGTTTAACACTCTGCTCTGCTTTTCTTATCTCTAGCTTTCGCAACTTCTTCGATCACAAATGACCTTCTATAAGTACTTCCTCAAGGGAAATGAACATGTTGGTTTTAGGAAACCTTTTACCATCTATCTTGATCACTTAACTAATCACACAATCCTTCATTAAGTCAGTGCAACATCAATTACAACTGCTTTACTTAAACTGAACAGACACATCTCTTTACACAGTCTGCTCCACCAAATTAGCCCTAACTTCTTTCTTCGGATGAATCAAGTCATGCACATTTAAAAAACATGATTAGATCACTAAAAATCACTTATCCAAAGGTGAAATTCCTTAGTATATGTGCAAATTCTATACCAAAACAATCGTTGTTAGCTCTTTCCATGATCTCTGTCCTATTTTGGCATTCACTGGCTGTACCTCTTTAAATGGCTGTATCTTCTTCATACTTGCACATCTGATCATACTCTCTTAGACTTAGCATAAATACATACTTACAAGATTATCTTCAAAGGCAAATTCCCTAACTCGTTCGTATGCACATGCACTGATGCTCTATTCTTCTGGTACTCTGCTAACTGTCCAATCTTCTGTACTTAGCCAATTTCTGATCTTCTGATAATGTGTGCTGAATCCAATAATTCATCTGACTTTATTTCCATAATTTAAAAAATAAATAGATTCATATACACTAGTATATTCAACTTTCCAACAATCTCACCCTTTGTCATTAATGGCAACAAAGGAATATGGTGAAGTTACTATCTGTACTCTTATACAAAAACTCTCTATCTTATATCTCCCTCTTATCATATACCAGACTCCATATTATTCATACTCTACTACCCTTTTGAAATTAATGACAAAGGTTCTCAAAATTACTTCTATGTACTTACTCAGCATACACATCTGGATATGCAATCTGCAACTTCTGGATCTCTTTCTCCCAAAATGCAATAATTTGTAGATGGGCACACAATGCATATTGTAGCTTCTCCATCTTCTCCAAGTCTATGCTAGGACCTTGATCATATGATAGAATCCATATTCTTTATATTATTTTACTCCCCTTTTGGTATTATCTTCTCCGTCTTTTGCTGCAAACTCTTTCAAGGATGCTTGACCAACCTTGAGTGAACTAAGATCAAGTGTAAAGTTGCTAACCAATTCACTAAGTCTCTTCCTCATGTACTTCTCTTCTACAATATATGATCTATTTTTCATGACTCCTTGAGATTATATAATCCCCCTTACTTATTTGCTCCCCATGAGTCTAAGTCTGTTATGGGTGTCAAACTTGACAACAATGATGACGAACTATCCATCACTTTAGTCTTCTCTTTTTCTTCTTCCTTTTCTATGATATCTTAAATCAATATATCTTCTTTCTGATATAAAGACTCTCAGCCTCTTGAGTACTCACAAATGTTTCTTCAAACTTGTCTAGATCAATATCCATTTCTGCCATTGATACTTCAATATTATCAACCACAAATGTATCCTCCATGTCCTTGGCCATGGGCGCAAAATCTTGTGGACCTGTCATAATAGTTTTATCTAATTCTTCACATGATATTTCAAATTGTCTCTTCAATCAATTCTTCTCTTACATGAACACTCTTTTTTTGTATTCACACTTAGATGATCAATAATAAGTATGCACTTCCAAGGATAACATTAGGTTGGCTCCAAAAAAAATATATCTCCAATGGCTATACTGATACTCTCACATAGAACACTACTCAACAAAATTTTGACCCACTCCGCTTCCTAAAATTCATGTGCTGAAGCATACTGTTAAATCATTTCCAAGATGTTTCAAAGAGTTTCTTGATATCAATCTCTGCTGAAGAATGTAACTGTCATGCTTTGCTACTTGACTGCAAGTTCTCCTTTGATTATCCAACCACTTACTCGATTGCTAAGTAAGTTTTCAACTAATTTCTGAAATGACATGTTCATGCTTGGGCTTTGTTTCAAACTCAAATGACTTTTCTTAACAAATAATGATTATCAATATACTTTCTTCATTGTTGAGAACAACTATAATGCATTAATAATACAACTACTAGGGATTCTAGGATCTCCAATCATTTATTCTAACCGCAAGTGAGGACTTGGTGATTTCAAAGTAGATTTCTGCCATTAATACTTTCTGCGTAGACACAAAAAGAAACTATAACTTCCATTCTTGTTCCTGATAACAATTTAGACTATGTTCTCTTTGATACTGCATACAATGTCACCAAACAATTTTAATCCAAGGTGATACTCAGATGGTGAGTATACCAGCCATGCAGGGGCTTAGAGCTTATCAAGATCCCCCTATGACCATGAGGGTTATCTAACCAAAAATAGGAGATGTGTTCAAAGAAGATGCATCTACTATACCATTAACATTGTTATCCTTTTTTACTTCTACCTAGATCTTGCTCATATCTTCTGTAGCTTTCACAAATTTGATTTCTCCTACCTCATCCCATAATGAATCTTCTGACTTCTTAGGGCTTTCCTGTCTTTGTGTTCTAGATCTATAATGCTTAGAGATGTGTCCAGATTTTCCACATGAGTGAAAAATGATAGGAGGTCTGATGTTATTATTCATCATGTTGCACTACTTGGTTGTATGTCCATTGTAATTACATATATGACATGTAATGTTCTGAGGGTTTCTAACATTTTGCTAAGGATAACTTCTTTGTTTTTTCTGATTCTGATTTCTTTGATTATCTTGATTCTTATTCTTCTGACTTGTTTTACAATTCATAGCTCTATGACCAAATTTATTGCATGAATAATAGTAACCATTGAAGGGTCTTACCTCTTTATAATTCCTTGAAATATGTCCATGCTTGTTACAAGCATAACAAGTATGGTCAACTAGCTTGCATTCATCCTTAGGTGGTTCAACATTGTCTTTAGTTTGATTTCCAATCTCCTTAGTATCTATGATGTCCTTTGGTGCTTTCATTCTTTCTCGCATGGCATCAATCTAAATTTGTGCCTCATTGTATCCTATACCGCTTGTGTCTCCTTTAACCTTTTGAGCATACAACTATGATTCTATCAAATCCTTTCTTGTGTGTAACTTGTCAATATGATTCTTTGTTGCAATCAATTTAGATTCCATCTTATCTTTGTTGTTTCTTACCTCCAAGATTTCCATGTTTTCTTGTCTCAGTTCTTCATTTAACTACTTGTTCACTTTGACTTGATCATCATAGGCATCTTGATTGTTACATAGCTTTTCATCTAATTCTTCAATTTGATCCTTCAGAGATGAATTTTCTTCATTAAATTTTTTGACTACTTCTCCCAAATCATTTGAAGAACAATTCCTTAATTCTTTTTTCAGTTTATTGATAAGTCTTTGCATGCCATTAACTTTTAGTCTAAGATCTTCATTTTCTTTTTCAAATGTGTCAAGTTCTTCAAGGGCTGCTTCAAGATTAATTTTCAAGTGTTTCATTTCTTCCTTGTCCATGATCTCCTCAAGTAGTTAAACATATTTGTTGAGGACCAGAGCTCTAATACCAATTGATAGGATTAGGATCACTAAGAGGGGGGGGGGGGGGAANTCTAATACCAATTGATAGGATTAGGATCACTAAGAGGGGGGGGGGGGTGAATTAGTGATCTATCTATTATAACTTTTTATTATTATCTTGAATCTTAACTTTAATTCTTAAGTACTGAACTAAATATCAATGCAATTAAGATAAACATACAAACCTCATAACACCAAATATGATTATGGGAAACCCAATGCAGGTGAAAACCACGGTGGGAATTAGTACCCACAAACATTTTGTACTAGTTTCTTATGATCCTTGTTAGAAGATCCTTAACCCTGTTAGGAGTTGTCTTTACAATGTATGAAGTATAGTGACCTTGTTAAGGGTCAAACCCTATTAGGATTATTTTACAATAAAATTGTTAGGGGTGGTGGAATTACTATCCAAGGACTCACTATCCAAGAGCTCACTACTCAAATGGTGAAGGCTACAACCTTCTAGATCTTCGATACACACTGTAGCTGCAAGGTGAACTGTTGCTGTGACATTGCTTGTTTGATCAGTTCCTTTTGTGCGCTGATGCTTTAACCTCTTGTTAAGAACTATAAAAATCTTATCTTCACTCTTAAATATTCTACTTCAATATCTATATCATCAACATATGACAGATATAGCTTTTTAATTTTAACACTCTGCTCTGCTTTTCTTATCTCTAGCTTTCACAACTTCTTCGATCACAAATGACCTTCTATAAGTACTTCCTCAAGGGACATGAACATGTTGGATTTAGGAAACCTTTTACCATCTACCTTGATCACTTAACTAAGCATGCAACCCTTCATTAAGTTGGTGCAACATCAATTACAACTGCTTTACTTAAACTGAATAGACGCGTCTCTTCACACAGTCCGCTCTGCCAAATTAGCTCTAACATCTTTCTCCAGATGAATCAAGTCATGCACCTTTAACCAAACATGATTAGATCACTAAAAATCACTAATCCAAAGGATAAAGTCCTTAGGATATGTGCAACTTCTATACCAAAACAATCTCTATCGGCTCTTTCCATGATCTTTGTCCTGTTCTGGCATTCACTGGCTGTACCTCTTTAACTGGTTGTATCTTCTTCATACTTACACATCTGATCATTCTGTCTTATACTTAGCATGAATACATACTTAAAATATTATATTCAAAGGCACATTCTCTAACTCAATCGTATGCACATGCACTGATGCTTTGTTCTTCTGGTACTCTACTAACTGTCTAGTCTTTTGTACTTAGCCAATTTCTGATCTTCTGATAATGTGTGCTGACTCCAATACTTCATATGACTTTGTTTCCATAATGAAAACACTAAATAGAGTCATATACACCAGTATAGTCAACCTGCCAACACTAAGAAATGCACCGAGGAAAGGTAACACATTCAATTGGGATTACAATATAAGGCATATTTATCATTATTGTGGTGAATATGGTCATATTGCAGAAAATTGTATAATGCCACATTTTAGAGGGAAATCCAAGAGTTGGATGAAAGGAAGTTTGGTATGTAATAGTTGTCACAATATCAGTCATACTAAGAGAGACTACAAGACTAGATCCGCGACACCTACTATTGAGTAGATAAAGAATCAGATGAAACTGACATGGAGAAAGAAAGATGAAGCAACAGTAGTGGACCTAGTGAAGCCAGGATCACCCAATCCAATGGATCAGGTGATCACACTACTTCCAATTAAGAAAAGAAGGTATGCAAGGAACTATTTTCTCTAATGCTATATTTTACACCAGTTCCTAACATAAGATGTATTAAAGTCAATATCTGCATAAGTTAAGATGCATTATGACATATCTAAGACAAGATCCAAGAAAATATTTGATATGCATATTTTATGTTGAGCATCAATATTAGTATGTGTCGAGCTCCCATATCGACTGAGCTGATATGTTGACTGAGCGTCAGTAGTGAAAAAGTCACTATTTGGACCAAGTGATAGAATGAGTTAACCAAGACATTTATTCAAAGAATGAAACAACTGTTATACACCTTGTATCATCTTAAAATGGAAGCAATTCCATTTTGATAGGTTTAGCACCCTCATTTAGTATGTTTGCATATTAGGTTTGCATCTGTGCTTGATTATACATGTGTAGGTGAAATTAGGGTTAGGATCTAATAGATCCTCCTAGATTTCCCTCTCCATGACTCTTCTTTCAAGGTATGACCTATGTATTGGTCCTCTTCGGCCTCATCCTACTCTCTCCCTAGGCCTCTAGGCCTTCTTAACATTCTGGCACATTCCCCCACCTTCCTAGGTCCCAGGCTGACCTGGGAACCTATCAGCAACTTTCTCGTGACCTGCCTGAAACCTCAGGTCAGGGTCGAGGTTGACCCTGACCTAGGTCAGGGTCAAGGTTGACCTTGACCTAGGTCAAGGGCAAGGTTGACATAGACCTCTCTTGGGTGTTGGTCCCCGGGTTTGAATGCAGAAGTTTTTTCTCTGATATTTGAATTAATACATTCCCTCCTTGGTTGGTGATTGTGATTAGACCATGATTCAAGGTATAACTTGAATTAGGATCCCTTGCATTGCCCTAGGAGATCTATGTTGAGATCTCTATATAAACACTCTCTTTTGCCTTCATTTGATCATGAAATGAAATTAGGAGAGGACATGATGAAATGATGATGCAAAAAAGTAAGAGGATGATATAGAAGGAAAAGCTAGGAGGACATATCATCATCTTTAATCACGCATTTTGAGGACAAGCTATGGTGGATCTTCATTGAAGCAAGAAGGCTCTCTCTTTAGATCTAATATTCTCAACATTCAAGCATTTCAAAGGACATTATCATGGGGTAGCAATTATGGATTGTAAGTTGATAGGAATACTTTAGCCTTGGGGGCTTGGTATGCTTTCTTTGTCATATTCAAATCTATGCATTGCTTTCTCATTTTTATGTTATGTTAGGATTGTTAATCTAGAAGATTAGATCTTGATATTGCATGTTTAAAGACTCTTTTCAAAAGAGCAATACACATACACTATACATTATATATTCAGCTATTCATGGAGGTGGAGATCACCAAAGTGAGGGTTTGACTAAGGCAAAACCCTATATAGCCTCCCCAAAACCCCTCTTTTCAAATATTTGCAGGTGCTATTTTCCGGAGTTGCAGGTATAGAACAACAGATTTGAGACCAGATTTGGATACCCTTTTCAACGAACTATCGAGATTCGCAAACAAATTTTATGTTAACACTGTGTAGGTCAGGGTTGACATTATTGGGTCAGGGGTGACATTTTTGGGTCAAGGTCAATATTTTTTAGAAGACGGCATCAGAACGGAAAAATATTTATGGGTTTTGTTCATCTCTGTGTTCCGGTTCTGGATCATACTTTAGATTTTCCAAAAACTCAATACAAACTTTAGAAAATGATTTTTCCAGATCTGCTATATTATGATGTAAGTATCTTATCCCACTATTATCTACATGTTTCTTACCATCCTTTTGATCATAATAATTAAGCGTAAGAAACTAAAAATTGGCCTTAGGATCTCTTTCTTATCTCATCATGCAAATCTTACTTAAGAAATCCTTTATGAGCCTAATTTAGACATTACATTTTGGTGAACCCGCGATAGACAAATCTTTCTTTTCCTTGGTGTTAGATTTAAATTTCATATTATATCTTGCATGCATATAGAAGGTTTTCTTTTATGCTCTTGCTTTTATATTTTAAAATTCATAAAAATTACAAAATTACAAAATTTCTTTAAAAATACAAAAACATTTACATTTTCCATGCTTGTAGTGTTTTCTTGTGTTCAACATGTATGATTTTGTTTTGAATACTTTGATGAGGATTTTGTTGTACAAAATGATAGATCCCTTAATGAGGTACATGGAAGTGAGCATGCAAATGGTTCGAATGAGATCCCCATGGATCCTATTCCTATTTCATCCTCCTCCACAACCTCTTCAATTGAATTTTACCATAGAGTGTATGCATGGTTACCTTCATATTTTATCTATTTGCAACATCGAGAGACCTAAAATGATATTTCCCAAACCTTTGATGATGGTAAAAGGATGTCCTCAAATAACTATTAAGGGAAAACCCAGAGATCCCTTGGATTTCTTTGATAACATAGATTCTATTTCGCATGCTTATCGCACATGAAATAATCCTCAACCTACTGTCCCAGAAACTTTACCTCCTTCTCAACCTATGCTTCCTCAAGCACCTAGATTACCTTCTTCCTTTAAGGAATATGACTTAGTGGAACAATTATGCGCTACTCTAGCTAAGTTACGCGCTACTCTAGCTAAGATATCTTTATTGGAATTACTTCAAACTTCCCCTACATATCATGAGGCGTTGCAAAAATCTTTATGTACTCTCCCTGCTATGCCTCCTAATCAAGAGAACATAAATTCATTTCTGGAGTACATGCATACTATGCCTTCTGTACCTCCTATTGTGTTTTCCAGTAATGATTTACCTACTGTTGAGGTGCAGAATCAATATGATGCTCTTATGGTTGCTGTCTCTATTAATCAAAGTATCATTCGTAGAACATTGATTGATAATGGATTTGGGCTTAATGTTTGTAGCATGGATATGCTTAAGGAAATTAAGGCCGATCTTACAACTATTCAACTGCATAATATTCCTATTCGTGGATTTGATAATATTGCAAAGAAAACTTTAGGTATTATTACACTACCCATTAAAGTTGGTCCTGTACTTCTTTACACTCCTATCCATGTTATGTCTGGACCACTCAATTATAACCTTCTATTAGGAAGACCCTAGTTACATACTATGCATGTGGTTCCTTCTACTCTTCATCACAAGGTTAGGTTCATATATAACAATCTAATGTACACACTACATGCGAATGATGCACCAAATCCTTGCCTGAATACAAAATATGCAAAGGTTCTTGAGCCTATACAACCAATTAAAAAACTTGAACAACCACCCAAGGTTAAACAAGATGAGATTCCATCTTCTTCCCTGATGGAAGATGATTGGGGAACATTGGATTTTAATCCTACTTTTCTAGGAGAATATAAAGTATCAGATTTGGAATTTATGAAAGAACAAACTGAGTTTGAAAAACAAGTTTTTATTCCTTCTCCACTTTCTGAGGTGTTAAAAAGTAACTTTGTTGCTTCTTCTCATGATGAATCAATCGAGACAATAAAACTAGATTGCTATGACATTGTGACATATGCAACGGGAAAGGTTGTGGTAAGTATGAACAAGGTATACTAGTACCCTTGGATAATGAAGGTTGTGATTATACTTATGGGTTAGGATTCAATCCTTATAGGCAACCATCGGCTTTTCCTCTTAATGTTAATCATATTTGTGGTGGACATTTGAAATTGGTTAATCTACTTCTCCTTGACATGGATCAAAAGCCTAGGTTGGACATCTTTCCTGAGGATGAAGCCCTTTCTAATTTTTTAGGAGCTCATCAAGATCTACCTACATTTCATCATAAAATGAGAAAGGTATATTGCCTGAATAGTGAAGCCTATTTTGGAGAACATGATGAATTGGATATTTCCCCTTTACCAATAGATTCTCCCATAAAAAGTAATTTATTAATAACTGAGACCATTGAAATTCAAGTGGATAAGAATGATGTTGAAAGAACAATCAAAATTGGGAAGTATTTGAATCAAGATGAACATGATCAATTGGTTTCTCTCTTTCTTGAATATAAGGATATATTTGCTTGGGCATATTCGGATATGCTAGGTATAGACCCCAAGATCATCACTCATAATATTTTCCTTAAACGCAATGCTATATCTGTGAAACAGAAGATTCGCAAGATGAATCCCAGCATCGTTTTACTAGTAAAAGCTGAAATTGAAAAATTATTAGGTGCCAGATTCATCGTCTCTATTGATAATTCTGAATGGATTTCTAATATTGTGGTTGTTTCTAAGGGAGGAAATAAAATAAGAATGTGCACTGATTTCCAAGACTTAAATAAAGCATCCTTAAAAGATGACTTCCCACTACCTAATATTGATATGATTGTGGATTCCATAGTAGGTCATGCATTATTGTCTTTTATGGATGGATTTTTGGGTTATAATAAAATCTTTATTCCTGTTGAGGATAAACTTAAGACCACATTTATTACACCTTCGGGGACATTTTGTTGGGTCATGATGCCTTTTGGATTAAGAAATGTGGGAGCTACTTATCAACGCGCCATGACTTTGATTTTTCATGATTACATTCATAGGATTTTGGAAGATTACGTGGATGATATCTTGGAAAAGTCTATACAAAGAGAAGATCATGTGTTCATTTTAAGACAAATATTTGAAAGAATTAGGAGTTACAACATGAGGTTAAATCCTAAGAAATGTGCTTTTGGAGTTGACTCTGGAAAATTATTAGGATTTATTATCTCCAAGCGAGGCATAGAAGTTGACACTGAGAAGATTGATGCTATTGCTAACATGCCTCCTCCTAAGAATATTTCTTGATTGCATAGTTTACAAGGTAAAATACAATCTATTCATCACTTTGTCTCTAACCTAGCCGATAGGACTGTTCCTTTTACTTCTTTACTCAAAAAAGATACTACTTTTTCTTGGAACCAGGAATGCAAGAAGTCTTTTGAGAAATTTAAAGAATATCTTGCTAATCCTCCTATATTACAACCTACTCAATTCAATAAACCCTTTTATCTATATACTTCTGCCACATCTAATGCTATGAGTGCATTTTTGGCTCACCATGATAGTGACAGAAAGGAAAGACCAGTATACTATATTAGTCAGACCTTGTTGGATTATGAAACTTGATATACTCAACTAGAATGACAATGCTTGGATGTAGTTTATGCTTGTCAAAAACTCCGGCATTACTTACTCAATATTGAAGTCAATGTGACTGTTAAATTTGATCCTTTAAAACACCTTTTCTCAAAAACTGATCTCTCCAGTTGATTAGAAAAATGGGCGATGTTGCTCATAGAATTTGATCTCAATTTCATCCTTCAAAAGTCAATTAAAGGACAAGCTTTAACATATTATTTAGCTAAAACTCCTTGTCCTCATTCTAATACAACTATTACCTCAGTAGAATTCCCCGATGATCATATATTTGCAATCAAACAAGATGATGCTTGGGAATTATATTTTGATGGTTCTAGGTGTAAGATAGGTTCTGGGGTGGGCATTATCTTGATCCCTCCTATGAAGAAACTTTTCCCTATGTCATATAAATTAACTTTTCCTTGTACTAACAACATTGCAGAGTATGAAGCTCTTATAGCTAGCTTACGAGCAGCTTCATCCCTACATATTAAAAACTTAAAAATTTACGGGGATTCACAATTGATTGTGGAACAAATCAAAGGAGGTTATCAAAATAAGAGTGATAAGATGGCACAATATCTAGATGTGGCTCTGGATATTCTTTCACAATTCTCTTCTTACATAATTTAAACTTTACCTTGGAAAGATAATTGACATGTAGACGCCATGGCAAGCGCAAATTCTTTGGTTTGCCTTGAGAATAACAATGAAGACTCACAATTCACTATACACACTCTTAAATTCCCTGCAATTTCTGATAGGGTTACTGTTAATTGTTGTAGTTTGCATTTAGATGAATGGTATTCACATATCTTTCATTTTTTGAAAGATAATACTTTTCCAGAATCGGCAACAAGGAACACACGTAATCATATTAGAAAGCTTGCAGCCCGCTATATCATTTTAGGGAAAACACTATACAAATGTTCTTACAATGGTTTACTATTAAGATGTCTTATCAAAACTGAAGTACCTGTAGCTTTAGCAGAAGCTCACTCTGGTTCTTGTGGGGGACATTTTGGTGGGAAATCTTTAGTCAATAAACTCTTCTGAATGGGATACTACTGGCAACCAATGGAGCAAGATTCCTTTACATTTGTCAAAAAGTGTCCTCAGTGTCAACAACATGGTAACTTAATTCATGCTTTTTCTCGTGAGCTTCGTAATCAAGTTTCTCCATGGCCTTTTAGTATTTGGGGTTTTGACCTCATTGGAAAAATCTCACCGGCTTCTTCTCAAGGACATACGTACATTCTCATGGCTACAGATTACTTTACAAAATGGGTAGAAGCTATCCCTCTTTGTTCTACTACTGTAGATGTTATCTGTGATTTCATCCTTAACCATATTATAGCATGATTCAGTATTCCTTCAATTATAGTTTTGGATAATGGTACATCTTTTAAGAACAAAGAAGTCACGAAATTCATGGAGAAATATCGTATACAACACAGATTTTCTACTCCCTACTACTCTCAATCTAATGGTCAAGCTAAAGCATTGAATAAGGTTATTGAACAAATATTAAAGAAAACAATCAACAAACATGCGAAAGATTGGCATACACAACTTACTTATGCCTTGTGGACTTATTGGACTAGTGTTCATACAGCCATGGGCACTTCACCTTATAATCTTGTTTATAGGACTAACGCTATCATGCCTTTGGAATTAGAAATACCATCCTTGTGTGTTTCATTTCATGGGATCATTGACAAAGATACTTTCCAGAAACAATGATTACAAGAGTTAGAAATGTTAGATGAACAACGAATAAATGCTTTGGAACACATTAAGGCCTATCATAAATCACTCCAAAAATAATATAATCACAAAGTGATTGAATGGTCATTCATGGTAGGTGATTTAGTCTTATATGAGAACCAAAGAAATGTGAATGCTTTACCTGGTGAAAAAGGAAAATTTAGTCCAAATTGGCTTGGACCCTTTGTGGTAATTGAGGATTATACTTCAAGTGCTTATAAAATTGCTGATATGAATGGTTTTCCTCTTAAGGAACCTATTAATATCATGCATCTCAAACATTATTATCCCTAATTAGTCATTTCCTTCTTTATGCATGTATGTGTTCCTTATAGAATAATTATTTTATAAGTTATGTAACGTAGAATGCATTCATACATATTTTCCTTTCCTCTTTCTTTTTTAGTTTTATGCATTGATGAAAGTAAAAAAGTAATCAACCATAGAACTAATTGTCCCAAAAACAAAGTTTTCTTCATAAATAAACTTTTTTGAGTTTGGTACATATGTGGCACAAGTGCCATATCTATCAATCTCTATCCCAATGCTCTGAAGGATAGTGACTCCTAGCTCTCTCAGATCTATGATGTGAGGCTAAGGATATTGGAATGGTAGTCCATGTGTGACTCCTCGATATGCTCATCTCCTAGATCCACTCCTGGGCTTTCTGCATGTCAACCATTAGTTTCTCTTCTCTCTCCTTGCATAACCTCAACTCTCACTGTACACATAGGAAGGTATCTACATGTCTTTTGGGATCCCTTTGTCCTACAAGGGACTCCCTCTTGCTAGCTAGAAGTTAGTAGGATATACATGTATCCTTCAGAACCTCAGATACAAAACTCCTCCACTCTGCTATGCTCCCTACAAAATTCCAATGAAAAACTTATTTAATTTCTTCTTCCAAACAAAATATTTATTCAAAACATTCTAAAGTTGTATCATACCTGGATCTGCTTCCTGTGTATCACTAAAGGATCTAGATGGTTGGGGCATGGAGTGACTACTCTCTCCTCAATCACTCTATCTAGGCCTCGGTGGTGGTGTCTCTGTGTGTGCTCGAGGAGGTCACTGTGATCTCAAGGGAGCAACATAGACTACCTCATCACCAGTCCCTATACTGTAGCCTAGGGGCATCTCCTCTACTCTCTCCTCTAATCTCTCCTCCTCCATAGGATCTCCCTCGAAGGGAGGCTTCTCCCCATCCCTCTAATCCTCCTCCTCTCCTACTGGTATGTCATCTCCTCAGTGGTTCCTCTCTGAAGGACCTGGATCACTTGTGGGGTAGTCATCAGGGAAGATAGGATGGGTCCCCTGTAAACTCTAGTATCTGATATACTCTTTGCTAACACTGACATAGGATATCTCAGTGGCTACCTCTATATTCTTGGTCTCATCTATCTCACTATCCATAATATCAGCTACTATCAGTTGACATATGGCACCGGGTCTCTGATAGTATCTCATCGGATAGGCATATCAAGGTACTATCTGAGGGACCCCCTACATCAAACCAAACTGTCTCATCACCCTATCATAGTAGTATGGCATCATGACATGATTGGTAGGACCTTCTAGTAGCTTACGCTACTATGAGTGTCTCAATTGATGTTGGGTATCCGATTACTCTATCAACTGACAATAAGGTCTCCATATCACATCTATACCTGGTATACAGTCAAAGCATACCCTCCAAAAGAGGATATCTCCGCACTGCCAGACATCTGCTAGCAGATATGTGAAGGATCTTGGTGTGCTTGCATCTATCATTCTAGCAGTACCCTATGGTCATGTACATGTGTAATGCTCAAACATCCAAACCTGTAGCAAGGTGCACACTGTCAGACTCTCCCATTGGTATCTCACTAACTGACTCAGCTCGTGATAAAGATGAGCCAACATGTTGCGGCCCCATGAGATAGTGACCCTTTCACTCTCCATCCTATGTACGAGATGGGTGAATGGAGCTAAAAATATTGTACCCTTTGTGTTGGGCACTACAACCAAATCAAGTATACATAGCATCACTCTCCGTACCAAAGGTGTCAGACCTGCTGGTATGGCTACCAAAGATATATGATCTGATCGGGTCCTCATCTGTGGTACCCATCCCAAACAATACTCCATATCTGCAAAAACCTCAGAGGGACCCCATGGTACTCTCGGTCTGACAGGCTTGCCTCAGACCAGAAGTCGTAGAATCCTGTACACATCCTCCAAAGTGATCACGATCTCTCCTGATGGAAGATGGAAGGAACAAGTATCCTCATCCCATCTCTCTATCATGGTTGATATCATGGACCAATGGAACCTCAACTATGCTAGAACTGCTACCTAGTACAATCCCACATCTCTCAATAACTGTATCTCATCTCGCTGTAGCTCAGAGACACTCCCTCTAACATATAGTAGTAATCCTCTGAAGGGATGCTCTCAAAGACGGACTGGATCTTGCAAGGACAAACATGAATCATATCAATAATTCTGCATCAAACATCTTCTATACCCACCTAACCTGGTCAAGGTCAACCTTTTTGGGTCAATGTCAACCTTTTTTGTTTAGGGTTGACCTTTTTGTGTCAGGGTCAACCTTTATGGGTCAGGGTCAACCTTAGTGAGTCACGGTTGACCTGCCCCAAAAAAGGATAGAACCTTCCCAGTTAGGGTTGACCTTAATGGGTTAGGGTTGACCTTACTAGGTCAAGGTCAACCTTCCCTATAAAAACATAAAATTTTCAATGACAAGCACTAAAAACAAGAACTTACCTCGGGAAATGGTTGTCTACTGGCCACACGCTCTCTCAGAACCTCCATGCGGCTTGCTCAAAATTCCTCTCTCTTCGGCATCCTATCTCCTTCCCCAAACTCTACAAATGGTAAGAATGAGGTGGGAAGTGTCTCTTCCTCTTATTTATAGGTAGTAAATTAGGGTCTTACTAAGGTTTCATTTGAAATTATTTAGATTAAATTCAAATTTTCCCTTTATATGCATATAGATAGACATATATTCTTTTCATCATAACTTGAGTTTGGTAGCTCCATTTTCAGTGTCATTAGAGGCATTGGAATTGTGATTTAGATATCTAACCTTTGAAATTAGTTTAGGAAGGTTTAGGACCCTTCTAACTAGTTTAGGAAAGGAATTTTTCAACAAATTTCATATTCAATGTATAGAAATCACCTTATCACCCTGTTTCACCTTCCATGAATTAGTAAGCCAAATCAGGGGGGCATAAGGGGCTCTATATACTTCTCAAGATAATAATAGTAAGACTTAGGTACTCTTTGGATTTTCATTAACCTTGTGTGTTGCAGGTTGCAGATACTAATGGTTTCTTGCAGATATTTGCATTGAGGACTTGGCTATATCCTTTTTATACTTTATGATGTTTTCTTACTTTAGCTTGCATATTCACGTAGCATCATATCTAAGCTAAAGTGTGGGATAAATGTATCATCTTAAAATGGAAGCACTTCCATTTTTATAGGTTTATCACCCTCATTTAGTATGTTTTCATATTAGGTTTGCATCTATGCTTGATTATACATGTGTAGGTGAAATTAGGGTTAGGATCTAATAGATCCTCCTAGATTTCCCTCTCCATGACTCTTCTTTTGAGGTAGGACCTATGTACTAGTCCTTCTGGGCCTCATCCTACTCTCTCCCTAGGCCTCTAGGCCTTCTTAACATTCTAGCACATTTCCCCACCTTCCTAGGTCCTCGGCTAACCTGGGAACCTCTCAGCAACTTACTGGTGACCTGCCTGAAACCTCAAGTCAGGGTTGAGGTGGAGCTTGACCTAGGTCAAGGACAAGGTCAACATAGACCTATGTCGGGTGTTGGTCCCCGCTTTCAAATCTAGAGCTTATCGGGGTCCAAAACTTAAAATAGGTCCCAGGGTTCGGATGCGAAAGTGTTTTCTCTGATATTTGAATTAATACATTCCCTCCTTGGTTGGTGATTTTGATTAGACCATGATTGATGTTAGAACTTGAATTAGCATCCCTTGCATTTCCCTAGGAGACCTATGTTGAGATATGATGCAGGAGCATCCCAGGGTAGTTGGCTATCTTGCATGTTTGGGAGATTTGATGGAGTTGTGTGGACTTATTTTCATGTGTGAGGGATTTGGTAGAGTTGCATGGACCTACTTGGGTCTTGGGTAATTGGTTTTGATGTATTTAATGGAACTTGGCATGATCTTGGTTGCTCGGCATGGTCTGGGAGGAGCTCAGCCTTGCTTAGGAATTTGGTTCCTATTACAGTCCGTATAAGTAATTTTTTGCAAGGAGTTAGAGGATGAAAATTTTAGGGATTGAAGAGGGCCTAGATTTCTACCTATGGTTTGAAGCATGAGTCCTAATTCATCCGAATCTAGGGGATATCATGATTTTACTAAGACATCAATATTGTGCATTTAATTTTTGTTGTTGGCCGACTTGTGGCATTTAATTTGTGTTTGTATTTAATTTATGTTCAGGGCCAACCTATGGCTTAGATTGGTATAATTAGGGGTTGTGGGGGAAGTCTTTAGTCATTATTCATTCATCCTGGAGAAGAGGAAGAGGTAGAGGAGCGAGTTTTGAGAAGAGCTAGTGGCTGTGGCTTGGGGGACAAGGGGATTGCTTGGTGGACT
>MU227900.1:1321559-1348099 GCA_018584345.1 Thuja plicata
CCCCCTCCATGTCAAGATAAAATTGCTCCATCTCATGATTCCATCCCCTCCATTTCATTGCATGATTCCCTTCCATCTCAAGATCCACTCACTCCAACACATAATCCTCCCCAAAGTCAAGATCAAAGTTTCCATTCAAATCCATGTCATACTACCTATCCCTCTCAAAATCCTATTGTCCCTCCACATGATCCTAATCCTCCACAAAATCCCATCAAACCTATCAAATCCATCAATAAACCCCATTCACATAGACTCACATCTTGTGTTCAAAATAACAAGTGTCTCATTGGAAAAAGAATGTCTCAAGATGTTGGTAAATCTTCCACCCCTTCTAAACCTTCAGGGGCTTTTTGTGCTTCCCTGACATCTATGGTCATTATGGACTCTTTTTCTTTATTCCCAGGGTTTCTCATTTCTCCCACCTTAGTGACATTTACATTTTTAATTTCGCGGTTCCCACCTTCCCCAGCACTCATGTTGTCCATATCCATATTTTTGGGGTTTTCCCCCACATCCTACTGCTTCTAAGCTCCTTCAGCATTCTCTACCGGGACATTCTCCTCTGGGGCCCTATTTTATGGAGGGGGCACAGGTGTCCAACTGGGGTCTAATTTCTTCCCCCACATCCTACTGCTTCTAAGCTCCTTCAGCATTCTCTACCGGGACATTCTCCTCTGGGGCCCTATTTTATGGAGGGGGCACAGGTGTCCAACTGGGGTCTAATTGCTACGCTGCAGGGACCACCTTGCTAAATGTTGTATCCTAGGGTAACATGTTACCTAGGGTGTCTAGAGGCATTTGGAGCATGACGACTAAGGGTATGATTATTCCTAAAGGTCCCATTTCCCCAGCCTTGGTCAATTGCTCATCTTGTACCTTCCTTTATTCTATCTCGGTCACCAGGACCGGTGTCTCTTCCACATCTAGTGTGTTTCCTTGTTCTTGATCTTAGGTTTCTTTTTCTTGGAAAACTTCTTCTTCTTGTCCTACCCCTTCCCTAGGGATAATCTCTATTTCCTGTGTGGAAATCTCTTCCACCGCCCTCTCCACATATTCCTGCAAATTTACAAGTTCATTAGTTTGAAAGATATCATCAAAATTTTCATGGGGAGGGGATGCCTCCGAAGGATCCTCTGGTTTGGGGGAGGAAGGGATGAGCTCTACAGGAGTACTGCTTGATGGTTCTGGGATTTTATCTATGCTTGGTGGAGGATTGCCTTTTCTTTATTTCCTTCTCCTCATTTACAATGGGGCCCCAACATCAAGAATAGCCTTTCCCTCATCCTCCATCTCCACTACCCGGCTCATGAGTGTTGCGAGTGAAGGGGATCCTGAAGGAAGGGTAGATCCAACTGTAGTGACCCCAAGACCAAGGGAAAGTCTGGCACTGATTGTTTCACTCAGCTGTCAAGATGACTCAAGCTAGGCATTAAGTTGTTCCATCAAAGGGATTGGAACTAAATACGGGACCGAGGTCAGGGTGCAAAAATGGACTATCTCGGCAGGTGCTCTTTTTGCATACCTATGAAAAATATGTGTGGTTGCACTTCACTATATCCTTAGTTATATCTTCTATCCTTAAAATTTCTGGGGTGTCCCAATCCAAAAGAGGGAGAGCCATCTTATCAATCCATTTAGATTTAAATTTTAGGTCCTCCACAAGCCTGGTATCTGAGAAATCCTTTGGAAAGGTTTAGAGGCCAATGCCCTTCATCATACCTTTTGTCATTCTCACATAATGTCAACTCCAAACTTCAAAGTCATCCTGGAAATCTGCCCAAAAATATTCCATGTGTCACTCATGGGGCGCTGAACCCTAAGGTAATGCCAAATTTATTTTGTTTAGCAGATCAAAATTTCTTCACGCTAGGTAGAACTCTGCCAGCCCCAGACTTTTTAATTCATTGTCAGCCTCTTTGGCTGTTGCAAGGCTGCAAGTGTAATTCACGCAAGTGATCAGGAAAGGGATAGTGGTAACCTTCTTGAGGCCATAATAAGTATGGACCTCTAGGATCTGTCTGCAATATTCCAATAAATAATCCTATCCCCGTAGTGTTTGGGCAATACGTAGGGATTGCCAGATAATCCTATCACCCAAATGTATGAATGCTATTGGAATTGAATGAAATAATTGCCATAGGAACTTACCAAGTCCATGACCCCCTTTGACAACCGGTAACTGACATCCCAAGTAGGTGTTAAAATGTTATAATAAATGAAGGTATCATTTACCCAAAAAAAATTGGGGAAGCTAGCTTCCCATTCAATGTGGGGGAAATAATCCCAAGGAGCACTCTGGTCAGGCCCTAACCTAACAACACCGACTATAAGTAAACCCTATATTTTTGGTCTCTATTGTGCCAGTTCCCACAAAACATAAGAATTCATATGGAACTTAGAGGTCTTGTGGACTTTGTTCAGCTAGTAGTCCACATGATTTTCAATAATAGCTGCCCAATCAAAAATTTTCCCATTAGTGGTGATGTTGTATAGAAAGTAGTACATCCAGGCTAAAATGTCTCAGGAATGTGGTTCCCCAAAGACATGGTATAGGAAGATGATCCCTTCTTGTATGCATTCTTTGAATTCCATGGGGGGATCTCTAACTTCATTTTCTTGTAATCCTTGTTCGGAGTCTTCAGCTAGTGGGTGTTAAGGTGTTGTCGGGTAGCCTATTGAACATTCTTAAACTCCTATAGCAACACAGCCTAGGAGATGACCATAGAATTAGAAAAGTGGGGGATCCCTAGTCTTGAAGCAAAAGTGTCAGTGTTGAGGGATACCATGGGCATTGGGTAGCCCGAAGGAAGGGAAGAAACAAGAATAATAACCCAGATGTTTGTGTTGTAATGTTCCACCAAGGTGAGAATCAACTCCTGGGCCTGGATAGAGTATAGGAAGTAGGCAACTTTGATTATGCCAGAGGCAGCCACATTCTTTGCCATACTATCTCCGGCGGTGTGCAAATTGAACATTATCCTTACAAGGCCTAGTGATTCGTCCCATGCTCCAACCTATGTGTCGGTGATTTTCTATAATTTGAAATCCACCTTGGATCCCATGATGACACCACCCTTTAGATATTTTGATGCAAGTGGAAGCTTTTCCAATTCTTTCTTGGCCCTTGTCTTGGTGGCCGCCCTTGTTGAGTGGACATGAGTTCCAAGCTTTCAGGAGGGGAAGATACTTTAGACATGTTGTGTGATGAGTTATTCATAGCCTGCAAGACCGGACAACCATTAATATAAATAATAAAATATAATCAATTCCTAGGTTCCAAAGATTTCATCACCATTTTGCACCTATCCTCGAGAAGACGTTAGTTTATATCAAATTCTAGATATACAATGAAAAAAATAACTTACTTTGAATTTGATCAATACCTGGGGGTCCTAGGGATTCTGGTTCATGTGGAAAATGAGATGAAGGCTTTGGGATTATGTGGAACTCAAAGTCTAGAGAAATTTACTTTTATTAAAATGACTAGGAAATTCGTCGTACCTGGCTGACATGGACTGTCACGTGGTCATGCAATGAACGTAGTAATGGAATTTATTGTGATAGTTATCTTAACACAAATGGTATGAATGCCACTTTGGCTAGTTTTAAATTCTCACACATGGGGAATTAATCCCACCATTAATGTTGAAGCAATGGAGGAGAGAGAAAGGCCACAACTCAAATAGGCAAGGTGATGAGTTTGAGTCCAACAAAAACTAGGCGGGTGAGCTCGAATTTGATCAAACAATGTAAAGTGTGTGTTGAGCTTGTCATGGGAAGGGTAGGACTCGAAGGAATGTATACAGCATGTACACAAATTTATAGACCACTACATAGAAACTATTTTCTATTAACACTATCAACAGGAGGCTGAAGAAAAATATTTACATAGGCTACCCACAGGCGCAAAAAAATTAGACACCAACTTAGAAACCACTACCTACAAATTTACAAATGCTTATAAAGGCTACAATTATCTTACACTATCTACAAATGCATAGAGGGCATACAACCCTCTTGCAGAGCCATCCCACAAATGAGAGGCAATGACAAAGACCAGAACACAAAGAAAACAAAGCCCCAAATAAAGTGCAAACCAAAAAGGGAAAGACAAGGGCCAGAAAGACCTACCTAAAAACCAGAGATGAAAAAGGAAGGGCATGAGAGGTTCTATTCAAATGAACCTTCAAAGCCCACAAATGCACCAAGAACCCTATAGGATATCTTGAAACACGCACAGGTCAGAAACTCCAAATCAACTGTTAATCACTTGAAGAAAATCACACTTAGCTCACTATTAAATCGCACAATTTGCTCTTAATTTGCTCTGAGGGTAAATTGTTCACTGTAAGTGTAAAAATGATAGGTGGAGCTTAATTTATATCCCTTGGATTAAAATGCACCATTCCCTTCCACAAATCCCAAGAAAAAGGCAAACCTCTGGACTTCAGGCTCGGGTATCCCGCACGACCACACCCTCCAACTATAGAGGAAGTAACGACACACAAGAATCTCGAGGTCCATAATTTGGCTAGCACGAATGAATAGAACACTCCAAGACCAGGTCCCAGAGTGTGGAAAACCAAAAGGAGGAGATAGTAATGGCTGCATGAAGGTGAAGGTTGGAGAAGGCAAAAGGGCTAAAAAGAAACTAAAGGAAGAACCAAAAGCAGAAAAGGGGGACCCAAAATTTCTCCAAAAAAATCTAGGAATGGGTATGCAGGCCATAAAAAATGGTGACTCGCTGGGATGAATGCCTTAGTTCATTCAAGAATTACAGAATCTCTGGTTAGAAAATAGGGACTCATCATTACCTGAAGCATTTCACTTGCAAGGCATGGGGTGGTTGAGAAAATCTAACTCACCATGATTCAACCCTTCAATCTCTTGTCAGTTGTGAAGTGTATGCTTTGGAAGAAAATCAAGTTGATGATTTCAAGGACAAAACAGAGAGATGGCACTAAGTGCATCAGACCAAAATTACTATATCATGCGCAATCCACCCGGGTCCCAGAATTTTCTATTCTTCAGTTTTCTTTTACTTTTCTTTTGAAGATGGGTAAGGCAGTACTCCTTTCACTGTAAACCTTAAGCTTAGCTAATTTTCATGGTGGTACTTCTTTCACATTTCCATCCATTTTTATTTACTCAATGGGAGAGATGTTCCAGACCTGGGATATTCTATTGATTTTTAGATATGGCCAATAACTAGTGCAACCTTTCTTCCCTCAAGGGTCATACAATTACTTGCTCTTTATGATTTTTTGTCAACTAATGTCAAGACTTTCAAGATGTGAATCTAACGAAGATTTCCCATGACCTTTTACCATGCATATAAAATAACTTTAGAGTGCAGACAAATCCTCACCATGCTAACAATATATTCCAGACTGACCAAAATGCATAAGGCACTATTCCAAGGACTAGATGTCATGCTAAGCATACCTGTCTACAAGAAGAGAGAAACATGTCGGGAACCTAAAAGAGCAAGACACGCAGAGTGAAAAGAAACCAAAGATAGAAAATAAACAAATAAAAGAAAGTGGCCCCAGAGGGCTGCCAACTATATACAAGGACAACACACTCCCAAGGAGTGACGAGAAAATTTACACACAGAAATATGTACATATGATACAACTTTGAGAAAATTTACCTCTCGCCTTCCCTCGAAGTAATGTTTGAGAAACTGTCCATTAATGGCAAGTGCAACGACTTCTCTAGTCATGGTGCTAAGGCAATAAGAATTGGTGTTAGAATAGTCACGCAGAATCCCTGGGCCCAGAGTCTGGAGGTCTGCTTGTTCCAGAGTTTGTGAAAGGAAAGGTGACTTTTTTTTCACCTCGGGTATAAATAGGACTCACCTATCATTTTCACAGTTACCGCGATTAAAACACTTAAGTGATTCCTTGGTGATTTGAGCAAAAATTAAGTGCAAGTTTTTTTTCCCAGCTATTTTGAGCAATTGTGAGTCGTTTGTGGTGCTGGTGGTGATCATTTCAAATGTCAAAGATGTTGCAGACATTTGAGGTGACTTTCCTCTTGCCTTCATCTAGTTTTCAGGTTGGTCTCTGTTTCCTTCCTTCATTTTCCTACTTTTGGTTTTTTTTTGGTTTGTGTTTTTCCTAGTTTTGTTTTCATTTTGTTTCTGTGTTTTGGTCATTTGGTTTGCCGCCCGTTGGTGGGTCGGCTCTACCAGAGGGTTGTCCGCCCTCTATGCGGTGTAAAACATTGTATATGTATTGTAGATTTTGTACATTTTGTGCATGTTTGTATAGGGTGGTCGCTTTGTGCCACATTTTGCTGGAAATTCAATGTTTTTCATGTATATCCTTCCATTTTCCATGTATATACCTTTCAGCCCTGCTGTAGTTTAGGTTTATATGTTGTGTATATTTGTCTGGTCTCATATTGAGCTTGTCGTGCTTCATCTATTTTTCATTCAAGTTTGCAAGCTTGTTTAGGGTAGAATACCACTGGTTGAAGCTTGGCTCTCGCCAGTTTCAACTAGGTGGTTTTCTCTCTCCTCCATAAACTAGCCTTAATGATCCATTTATGTCCTATGTATACATTCAATACTATCCAAGTGGCATCCACTTTTTTTTCATTCAAACAGTTGGCGTTGCCATCACCATAACTCCCCATTTATTGCATAGCCATGTGACGCTGACGTAGGCCTGACAGCTCACTTTTTGTGCACATCTTTCAATGGTTAGTTTTCTAGACCCCGTGTCTTTTTCCCTCACCCAACCCACATCTTGCTTTCCTCAGGTATGCTAAGACCCCCGGGCCCAGATATTGGTTAATTTCCTAAGTTTACATTATATATATACTTATCAGGATTTTGGACCTAAACTAACTTTTCAAGAAAAGGACATGCTGTGGTGGAAAGATCTTTGGATCTTGGAATATTGTTTGTCTACAAATTCTAACAGTCACCTTTCCTTGTAGGTTTTCAAAGAAACATACCTTAAAAATGTCCAAGGCTTCTGCATCTTCACCACCCAGAAGTCCAGAACTTCCCTCCACGGCGGTCACTAGGGCAGCCGTCAAATCTAAAATGAAGAGGGCTTTAGAAAAGTTGCCCCTCAGCATGAAGTATGTAAAGGATAGCGCTATTATGCGATCAAAGATTGAGTCCAAGTTCAGCTAATTACTACCAGCATCAGAGGCTGAGATGCAGGCCCTAGTTAAGATAATGTACATTCAGCGACAATCTAGGGATCCATTAATGATTAGTGTCGGGGATTCTGGGATCCTTAAGGCTGCCTGTTTCCCATGCGTAGTTCAGTCCCCAGAGTTGATTCTCACACTTGCAGCACATTACAACTCTTCCATCTAGGTTTTCATGCTTGCAACCCTAGAACCAACCGTATATCCCACCCCCATGGTGTCTCTTGATGCCGCAACTTTTCAGGTAGGGTTGGGGATCTCTCAGTTCAATAACCCAACTATCATCACCAGAGCTGATGCCTTAGCACAATTTCAGCAATTGGAGGTCGTAGCCTAGCAATACATGAACAATCATTGGCTCAAGACTCTAAAGAGGGACCCCAACAAAATGAAGCTAGAGATCCCCTGGTTTGAGTTTAAAGAAAGCATCTAGATAGGGATAATAGCACTATGCCAGGTCTTCGGGCAACCACATGCCTGGGAGGTCACAGGGTGGATGTACTACTTTTTTCTTGGCATCACCACTAGCGGGGAATACTTTGATTGGGCCACCATTATTTCTAACCATGTAGATTCTCATTTATTTTAGGTGGCCCAAAAGCGTAAGTTTTATATGACTTCTTATGTCCTCTAGGCCCTAGCACAACAACAACCCGCCACCAATAGGTTACTCATATCAGGTGTACTCGAGATCGGCCTAGGTCAAAAGGCTCCCTGGGATTATTTCTCGCAAATCCAATGGGAGGCTAGTTTCTCTAGTTTCTGCTGGGTGAACGATGCCTTTGTTTACTACAACCTACTCACACCTACCTAGGATGCAGGGTACCACCTCTCCAAGAAGGAAATGGATCTAGTCAGAAGTTATGGCCATTATTACATACAATTCCAGCAGCATACATACATAAGGGTAGCCGACTTCTCTGGGAAACCTTGCTTATTACCCAAACATTGTGGAAACAAGATAATTCTATTGGAATATTACAGGCAAATGATGAAATTGCATGCCTTATATGCCTTAAAGAAGGTGAAAAATATTCCATTTCCAATCACTTGTGAGAATTACTCGTGCAGTTTGGCTACAGCCGAGGAGGTATAAAACAAACTCAAGAGCCTAAACTTGGCAGCACGGAAGAACTTTGATCTGCATAGAAAAATTGCACTGGCACTTCCCCAAGCATCAGAGCCCCACCAATATCACATGGAGGATGTTTGGGAATATTGCAAGTATGACATTGAAGTCCGAAGCTAGCATTATGTCTGGATGACCATGGGGATGAGGGAAAGGTTGAAGCTCCAAAAATTTCCAAATTACTTCTCAGACGCTGGATCCACAATAGACCCCCAGTATAAGGCAAAGGGGATTGACAAGTTGGCCCTCCCACTGGTGGACTGGAATGCTCAGGAGGGGCCCACAAATATTTTAAGAGAGTATGCCCTGGGAGTACCCGCAGGGCTACCCAGGCGGTACCAAAGCTGACCTTCGGGGCTGAAACTTCTTCACAGGGAGAAGATAGGGGAAAAAGAATAATGGAGACTCCAACTCTATAAGAGACCCTCATAAAAGAACAACTGAAGCAATCAATAGCGGCCTCCCAGCAAATGAGGGAGAAATTAATCTCATAGTTGGCTACTCTGGTGCTCATGACCGGACCTATCTGTCCTCCCTCTTCCCCTTCACTAGAAGCACTAATGGTCAAGGAGACAGGAGTAGATCTAGAAGAGGAGTAGGAAGCCTTAAGGGATGCGGGGCCTCCTTTAGCTACTAGACAAAAGAAAAGGTTTAATCCAAAGACAAAGGCAAAACTAGAGCTAGGGATGCCTCAGATCCCACAAGTTGAAATCCTTTCTTCTGACTCCCAGAGCCAGAAAAGGAACAAGAGCCCACCCATGTCCCAAAAAATCCTCTCCCTCAGGAAGAATTCGATGATTTTTTTAGAACTAATGAGTTTGGGAATTTACAGCGAGACATCATACAGCCGGAGGCTAAAATCCCAAAGTAGGACGAAGCTACAGAATAGGAACCTGCATAGGAGCAGGAGGAACAAGTAGAAGAAGAAAAAGGGACAGAGCAAGAGATCTCCTCCAAAGTCCTAGAAATATAGGATGTGGGAGTTTCAAGGCAATAGAAGAAAAGTGAACAAATGGCATCAGTTGGGGAAATCAGACCCATGGGAACAACCATGACCCCAACCACTATGTTTCAAATATCACCCTCGAAGGTGACATTTGGGGAGGTAATCACTGCGGCCCAAATGTTGAATCTTGGCCTGTTGCCTCCCCCACTACTAGAAGATGTACCAATGGAAGAAGACACCTTAGCAACAGAGGCTGAGGAAGAAAAATAATAGGAAGAAGAAGAAAACCCTGGGGAAACCAATGAGGACCCAAATGTTGTTGAAGATACAGACAGGGCAAAGGATACAACTATCACTGGAGAAAATATTTCTGGTGAGACAAAAGATACAGGGAAGAAGCCAGAAGAGGGTCATACTACTGAAGGGGCTCAATAGGATATCGGGGAGAGGTCATAGGAGTATATTTTGGCTACCAAGCCACCCTGACCGCCACAGTGGTTGGTGGAATCTCAAGAGAGAAAGGCCCCCCCATCAACACCCAGAGCCCAAATTTCTTTGGCGGAGATGATGGCTTAGGTGCAAAATCTGCCTAATGTTAAGAAAGCCTGGATGGTTCACACTCTTCAAACTGAGCTAAGCGGAGAAACAATCTCAGTAATCGCAACACCTTCCCCAGATGTAGATGAGGCAATGGCTAAGGTCAAAGATTATAATGTCATAGAGGTGTCACTAGGGAAGAGAGGAAAATAGGGTGAATTTGACCCATTGAAAGAAGTAGCCAAGGCAGTGGAGGCTCGCTACGAAAAGGAAGCTCAAAAGTTAAACGTAGAATGGGAGAAAAATGCAAACCTCATGGGGTTGCTGACTGAGCTAGCCTATCCCATCAGCTTCATTCCTCTGGGGGCCTCTACATCAAATGCCCCGCTTCCACAAAGTGATATAGACTCATTACGGGTGATGAAGAAGAAGGCCCAAGCAGTTGATGAATGGGTCACCTTACAGTTGGGAAATGTCTGGTATTTCCTGGTGTCCAAATCCCAGACCTATATGTAGCCTACCACATCTTACATCAAGCTAAAACCACCATCAATATATGGGAGGCAGACATCGAGAATTAGAAGAACTCACGGAAGGTTGAGTTAGAAGAACTCATTGGCCTCGGAGAGGAGATTTTTTCTGATTCCATAATTTTAGTGGAAGAGTCATTTGATTTTGTGAGGACCCAGCACTCCAGAATTCACCTCACATTGGCGGTAATCAAGCAATTAGTGGGGACTCTACGGGATAAGGTCAATGTAGTACAATATTCTTTCAATTTATGCAAGTCTTTTGTTTCAAAGGTCTCCAAAGTTGATCCATTTAGCGCTGACAAATGCACGCTGGAGGACTATGTTTTGGGGAAGTTTGATGAGTTAATGGAATTAGGGTATTAATCCCTAGAGGGGATAGATGGAGCTAAAATGATGCGAATAACTCGCATAGTGCTCAGTGGCCATGATGCAACAAAGATAGCCGATAAATTTAAGGGAAATGTTCCAAACCTAGGGGAACAGATTGAGGTGGCCAAGTACCTACAAGCCAGCATTAAAGACATTGATGAAGATGGAATTTCTAGTCTCCTCTAGGTCTTCAATGACAGTAAGCAACAATAAATATTCTTTGGGGGCTGGAGAAAACCTAAGTGTTTTGTATTCTTTATTCTTTTGGAACGTAAGTTCCTAGATCCTTGAGTTCCAGATCCTACATTTTGTATTCTTTCAGTGACCCGTGTCCCGGTCCCTAAGGCTGACCGGTCACTTTCAAAGTAGTTAATAAAGGTTGTTAGAAGGTGGATAGTTACATCAAGCCACGTCAAATCAGCAAGAGGTTTTCTGATAGATGGTCTTCCCAAGGCACCGCTTCAACATTACACCTGGCACATTAGAGACAAGGCACCACTTTTCCCATTTATGAGGCATGTAGCCTCAATCCCTGGGGGATCAGATTTCTTCTTTCTCCTTCTCAGCTCTCTTCTCGAGGATGATTCTTCCACTCCACCTCTCTTGTCTTATTCTTCTAACATGTTAGGCCTATTTTGTCTCTAGGTATTTTGTAGAGTGGCATAGGCAGTACCGGCCACTAGATAATGTATTTTATTGTGAAGTGTAAAATAAGTTAGGGTTAGGGTTAGATTGAATGATGTGTATAAATAGTAAGTCTAGCCCCATTCCAAGGGTCGGTGAAATTGATGATTTTGCAGTCCACAAGTTAATAGCAAAGCAATTTTTCATTTCTCATGTTGCAGAGCTCAATGCTCCATAGTTTAAGATTTCAGTAGTTAGATGCTCCCTTGGA
The DNA here is from genome assembly GCA_018584345.1 of Thuja plicata. Classification (NCBI taxonomy): domain Eukaryota; kingdom Viridiplantae; phylum Streptophyta; class Pinopsida; order Cupressales; family Cupressaceae; genus Thuja; species Thuja plicata. The sequence continues at coordinate 1,333,142 of MU227900.1, forward strand.
GCCACCATTGTACCATGCACCAGTGCTTGCTGGAAGAAATGTTAATGAAGAAGAGAGAATTCTCGCAATGATGTTGTTGGCATTCTGTCTTCTGGGTTAATGGTATTTTATGCCTTGTGTTCTTCATGTCCTTTGCTCTAACACTTAAAGTAGATTAACGACCTCCTTTCCTTTGCTACTGATGAAATATGAACTGATGGTTGTTTTTTTCTTTGGTATTTAGTTAGTGTGTTAGAGCATTGTTGATGTTTTGATTGTTTAGCATAAATATAGGTAGATGAAATATTTCTAACCCTACAAGATCTTTTTCAGTTTATTTGTTAAGTATACTTATGTTGTAGACATGTTGATGACAAACATACAATCAACAAGCTTGCCAGAAGTAAATCTCCAACAGTTGGCCCTGCAGATCTCTGAGATTAAATAAGGTCTTAGCCAGAGCCTTTGGAATTTAGTATACTTTCCCTTCTTCTCCCGAGATTTGTCCCACAAGAGGACTAGGTCCAAAATCTGAAAGGCTTTGTATTGGGCTCTTCTGTCAAACCAATGTTTGACAATTGCTTGGTTATGCGCAAAATGCTCAAGTGTCGTGTCTCTTTGTTCTTCCATTTTTACAAGGTTCAAGAGGCGAACCTCCACAACATTATCCCAGGTGTTGAATTCCTACATGAATTGCAAGACAAGGATTTGTAATTTTATTGGGAATACAGGACTGGTCATAAACCAGGTGAAATGGAGAAGTTCCCAGGGCTACTTTAATTCTGTTGCAATCTTCCCAAAGAGTGAACTTAAGTTTCTAGTGCGAGTGCCAGGGATTCTTTTCTAGAAAATGTTTGACTACTTCAAGCAAATTTTTATTGGTGGATTTGTCGATGCCGCTACCTTGGGGATAATAGTTGCTGGAAAATTTTAAGGTGATATTTCTCTGATAGGCCCATTCTAGAAGTTGTGTTGAAGAAAATTTTAGAACATTGTCACATACAATAGAAAAAGGCATTCCAAATCTTGTGACGATGTTCTCTTCCAAGAACTAGATGACTACATCTACAGTATTGTTTTTGCATGAGATTTCCTCAGACCACCAGGTAAAGTAATCAATAGTAGTTAAAATGTACTAGTTGTTAGAGAATGAGTTGGGGTTTATCTCCCTGATAAATTCAAATGCCCATTGGGAAAAGTGTCAAACCTCAAAGTTTGATTGTAAAGGCATTGTCGGGTTCCGCTCATGAGAAGCGATGGTTTGATAGGTATGGAACTTCCTTATGTGAGCATGAACATCTTTGAAGATAAAGGGCCAATAATATCTAGCCTAGAGAATCTGATGGGTGGTAGCATCAGCTGAGCCATGCCCAATTCCATACTTCCCATGGAATTCCTCTATCATCTTGGCAGCTTGGTCCCTCTCTACACACCAGAGATAAATCCCCTCAAAATTCCTACGGAAAAGCATCCCATTTTTTATCATGAAGTGGGCACTTTTTAGTCGCAAGACACAACACTTGTTAGGAGGGATCCTCTATAGGAACTAGTTTTTGAGTAATAGGTACACCAAATCGATATACCATAGATCTTGAGTGATGGAATCCACAGTGTAAGTCTAGCATTCTATGATTGGAATGGCCTCTGTCATTGCTTGACATAGTCCTTTGCCTTAGACTATTTTTCATCGATTTCATTTCAAGTTCATATTCCTGGAGGATGGCCATCCATTTCCCCTAGTGCTCGCCTAATTCACTCTATAGAAATAAAGACTTAAGAGCCTAGTCCAGGATAATGACATGCACTTTTCTCTAGAGAATGTAGTGTCAAAATTTCCTCATAGCCTGTACTAAAGAAAAGGCCCACTTCTCCAATGGTGTGTACTAGACTTCAAAAATCTTAAAGAGGGAGCTCTTGAAAGTAATAGGTCATTCCTCTCCCTCAACTTTCTAGGTTAAAAATGTGGTGACAGAGTACAGCAAAGTGAAGGAATAAATGTGGAATGGAAGGGAATAGTCTAGACTTTCCAAGAACGGGGCTTCCACTATAGTCTGCTTGATTTGGAAGAATGCTCACTTTGCTACAGAACTCCACTCAATATTAGTATCTTTCTTCATCTATCATTGAGTGGTCTAACAATCTTGGTGAATCCAGTAATGAACTGTCGGATGAAGTTTATCTCCCTGAACAAAAATCTCATTTCCTTCTTACTGCCAGGCATTTGTAAATTTAGCAATGCTTCTACTCTCTCAGGGTCGATGGATATCCCTTTCTTAGAGACAATATTCCCAAGCAATTTCCCTTTAGTGACCCTGAATATACACTTCTTGGGATTAAGGGAGATACCATACTGGCGACATCGCTCACAGATCTGAGCGAGGTGGGAGGGATGATCATGCCTATCCTATGAAAAGACTGTTAAATCATCCATGTAGATGATTATGCATTTATTAACCATACCTTTGAATGCAATGTCCATGGATTTTTGAAATGTTGCCCCGACTTTAATTATGCCGAAAGGCATTCTCCAGTATGCAAACATCCCCACTTGGTGGTGAACACCATTTTAAACCTATCTTTGAACTTAACAATGACCTTGTTATACCTCAATTACCCATCTAGGAAGGACATCATTTGTGAACCATTTACAATTTTCAACACCTTGTCCAATGAAGGGAGAGGGTGATTATCCTTCTTGGAGGATTTATTTAAGTTGTGGAAATCCACACATAGGTGAATCTAGCCACTCTTTTTGCATACGGGGACAAGGTTGCAAACCCATGTAGTATGCCAGATAGGAAAGATGATCCAAGATTACATTAATTTTTGAACCTCCTGGTGAATCAAGGGTTCAATCAAAGGGTTTACCGGCCTCTATTTATGCCAAAAAGGTTTGGCATCTGGTTTCAGGGGGATGGTATGCGTCATGATAGATGTATCATAAGTTTTGAGATCTTCATACCCCTAGGCGATAACATCAATATATTCTTAGAGAACCATGAGAATCTTCTCCTTCTCCTCTTGGGAGAAGGAGGTACCAATGTGGAAAAACTTCTCTTCATTGGTGTTACTGATGTTAACCTTTTCATATTTTCCTCCTTTGGAGGGGGATGATATCTTGTCTCGGCCCCGGGGATCTGAATCAAAGATTCACTCTAGAGAAACCATCCCCTTAGGAATGGTGTTGGTAGGTAGGTCAATGATCCCATCATCTTCTTCCCCTTTCCTGGTATCATCTTGATTGGTTTCTTCAATGATCTGATCTTCAAAGATGCCAACATTTTCCATGAAGGCCAAAATGTGATGGTCATCTTTGAAAACTTGAAAGTATGTTATATTGTACGGGATGGATGGGGTAGGAACCATTTCAATAGAGAATCTCTGAAGCCAAGAACCAGCCATCGACTCGAGAGTACTAGCAGACATAGCGAGAGCATTTGGAACATAGTTACATTTTTGGGGGATATGTTTGATGCCAAAAGCATCAAAATATTTGATTAAGCTCCATGCCTGGTTGCGGTATGCGGCCAGCCTTTTATCATGACATTTGTATTGGCTCTGGATATGTTTTATGATTATCTCTAAATCACCCATTGCTCGGAGGTGGGTGATCCCTTTTCTCAAAGTGAACAAGAGTCTGAGGACTAAAGCCTCATACTCAGTGACATTGTCGGTATAGAAAAAATGCAATCTATAGGATGCAAGGAAACATTTCCCTCGAGGGTTGATTAATTGCACTCCAGCCCCGTAGCCTAGTTTGTACCGAGACCCATCAAACTTTAGGATCCACAAAACATTGTTATTTTATGGGTCTGAGGAATTGAAGTGGCCTTTGAATTGGGTTCAGGGTTGGGAGGTTTATCAGGTGATTCCTCTGACTTGGATGGTGTGCAGGTGAGACTTTCCTCCACAGAATCTTTTTTTTTGGGTTCCTAGATGAGCAGCACTTCAGGCGTACTAATGGGTGGATTGCTTGGTCTAGGGAACCCATCTTTATACACATGAAGTTGTACATTCTCTGATTTAGGATACCATAAACCATAGTCTATAGTTCCCTTTAGATATCTAAATATTCTCTTTATTGCCATTAAGTGATTCTGTTTTGGTTCAGCTGCACATCTGCCAACAATGCCAACCACATTAGATATGTCTGGTCTAGACTAAGTAAGATATATAAGTTTTTGAATCATAGAATTATACAATGTCTTGTCAACTACTGCAGATTCATCTTCTTTAGAAAGCTTGCTTCATGTTATCATAGGAGTGCATATTGGCTTATAGTCTTCCATCTTGAAAGTCTTTAGTATTTTATTCACATATTTAGACTGATTTATAAATATCCCTTTATTTTCTTGTTTTACATTTAATCCCAAAAAGTATTTTATAGGACCAATCATGCTCATTTCAAATTCATTATACATTTCTTTTGCAAATTCTGAACTAAGATTGCCATTACCTCCAAAGATAATGTCATCAAAAAATATGGCAACAAGTAATAGTCCATCAGGTGTTTATCTTATGAATAGGTTACAATCTGCTACTCCTTTCTTAAATTGAATCTTGGTAAGATAACCATCTAGTCTCTCATACCAAGCTCTTGGGGCCTGTTTAAGTCCATAAAGTGCTTTCTTCAATCTTCATACCATGTTTGGTTTATCTGATAGATTAAATCCTTCAGGCTATTCTATGTAGACTTCTTCCTTCAAGTCACCATTCAGAAAGGCTGATTTGACATCCATTTGATATACTTTAAAATCTTTGAAATCCCTCTATCAAGGATTTCAAGGATTTGACATCCCTCTGCACATATACATTACACACTATTCTTTCTTTGTTTCTAACCACTGTACCATCTTTGTTCATCTTGTTCCTGAATACCCACTTTGTTCCAATCACATTTTTTTCACTAGGTCTAGGAACCAATTCCCATGTATCATTTTTTATTATTTGATCTAATTCTTCTTCCATTGCTTTCAGCCAATTAGAATCCTTGCAAGCATGTTCAACATTTAAAGGTTCAATCTATGAAAGTAAACATACCTCTTCATCCAATATTAACTTTTTTGCTTTTGATCTAGTCAAAACACTGTTACTCTGATCTCCAATGATATCATCTTTTGAATGATACCTAGATGTGAACTTTGAAACTTTTGGTGTGACATCCTCATCTATAATCTTTGATACTTCTTTGCTTGATTCAGTTCCATTACATGATACATCAATACAATCAAACATTTCTTCAATAATAGTGTCTTTACTGCTAGGCCTGGGTTCATCCTCAATCATAGGTGCATATTCATAGTACCTTTCTTGAACCATGAACTTCTCATCAATATTTACATGAGTACTTTCAATTATCTTCTTTAATCTCAAATTAAAACATCTGTATGTTTTTCTTTTAGTAGATTAACTATGGAAAGTACCTTCATTGCTTCTAGCATCAAACTTACCAACACCATCATCTCTCTTGATGTAACACTTGCTGCCAAAAATTCTAAAGCATTTTACTATAGGTACATTACCAAACCAAAGTTCATAAGGTGTCTTATCTATGCCTGGCCTTAGTTGTGTTCCGTTGATAGTATAGACTGTTGTATTGATTGCATCTCTTCAATAGGTGTGTGCAAATTTTCCTTCAATCATTATAGTGCGCATTGTATCAAGTATGATCTTGTTCTTCCTTTCTACTATCCCATTCTACTGTGGGGTTCTGGGTGCACTCAACTATCTTTTAATTCCATGTTCTTCACAGTAGTCATAAAAATTATCAAAGGTGAATTCTCTTCCTCTATCTGATCTCAGACACTTTAGTTTTAATCCAGATTCATTCTCCACTTTGGCTTTGAATATTCTGAACTTCTCAAAGGCTTCAGAATTCTCCTTTAAGAATGCAACCCACATCATCCTTGAAAAGTCATCAACAAACAAAATGAAATACATTTCTCCGTAGTATGATCTTGTTTGAGTAGGACCACATAGATTTGTATGCATTAGGTCTAACTTGTTTTCAATTGAGTTCTGTGTGCTTCTGAAGGAGCTCCTTACATGATTGCCCATAACACATTCCCTGCACATTGTGTCAATTGGTCTTGCAATACTTGGAAGGTCTCTAACTGCCTTGACATTGCTTATCTCTATTATATTATCAAAATTGATATGATAGAGTCTCTTGTGCCAACCAACTATCATCTACTTTTGCAACAAAACAACTTACATCTGAATTGAGCTGAAAAACATTACCTTTTGTTTTAGAGCCTGATGTAATCATGTCTCCTTCTTTGTTGCTAATAATGCATTTGTTGTCTTTGAATTCCAAATGATAACCTTTGTGAAGTATCTGTCCAACACTTAGTAAATTATGATGTAATCCATCAACATATAGAACATCATCTGTCTTGTTCTTTCCATCCAGGGTAATGGATCCTCTGCCGATGATAGGTTGAGTGTTATCTCCAAATCTAACCATACCACCTTTGTACTTGTCTAGTGTATGCGGTAAATTTGGCCTTGTTAATTCACCATACACTTTAACATAGTCCTTCTTCACTAGGTACACACAAGACTGAATATGAGATTATCCATCTTGTCTGCCTATACGATTCAACCTGTTGCCTTCTATCCAGACGGGGTTCTTGAAATTACTCTCGGGACAAGAGTCTCACAACCATGGACTAGTCTAGGAACGAAGGATTTATCATGATGGATGCAATACAATGCAAGATTATGCTAAGAAATGAAATATGAAAGATTAAGCTAAGACATGATTTCAATGCAATTAATCTAGAAATTGAAACCATCTTATTGCAAGATGATATCATTCTATATGAAGCTATGACAATAATTAAGTATTCTAACAATGCATATTTTCTTCAGAAATTCAGGGGGTTTTGAATGAAGAATGAGAGTTCTTTTATAGACTCTGAGATGATCAGAATAGAAACTTTCCTTTTTGAAATAAAATAGATAGAAAAGTCAGTTAAAAATAGAAAGCTTTATTGAAAAAGAATTCAATAAATTGTTTTCTTCTTGCTTTAACTGTTTTCTTTCTTTGATTTAATTCTGTTTTATTTGAATTAAATTGTTTTCTTTCTCTTTAAAACCCAATTAATTCAAAGTTTCTATTTCTGAATAAAAGAGAGATTTTGTGATAGAATATTCAATTAATTAAATAAATATGACCTCATAATTATTTTTTCTCAATTATCTGAATAATTAAATTCAATTATTGAAATGAGGATATTTATTTAATAATTAAATATTATTTAATTCCTTTTTCATGTGTCTCAGCTAAAGAGGGTGAATTTAATTTAATTAAAGTGCTAGGACTTTATAATTAAATTAATTCGATCATAAGGTTTGTTTAGCCAAATAGGTATTTAGGAATTAAATATGATGTATGATTAATACAGATTTAAGATTTTCTACATTTGACACTCAGGTCAAGTAGAGTCAATGAAAACTCAGAATTGCCTAGTACATTAGGACTTTGATGATTTAGAGGAGCGACAAATGCAACAAAATTAGTTAAGATTGCAAGATGCCAATTTTGGGGTGTTACATTTTTCCCCTCTTTGAATTGATGTGCGAGCAGCGCATTGATTCAAAGAATAGTCAGATGCATGAAGCACAAAAGAAGGATTTGAACACCCAGTTTTGACCGTGAGGTATGAAAAACTGAACATGCCCCAAGTGATTGAAAAGCATGGAACACCCAGTTTTGACCGTGAGGTATGAAAAACTGAACATGCCCCAAGTGATTGAAAAGTATGAAACACCTAGGTTTGATTGTGAGGTACGAAAAACTGAACATGCCCCAAGTGATTGAAAAGCATGGAACACCCAGTTTTGACCATGAGGTATGAAAAACTGAACATGTCCCAAGTGATTGAAAAGCATGGAACACCCAGTTTTGACCGTGAGGTATGAAAAAATGAGCATGCCCCAAGTGATGAGATGCCCCTAGTAATGAGGACATTTGACAATCAGATTAGATTGATTGGAATAGATTCAATGATGTAATCATCCTGCCCCCTCGAGAGTGAAATTGAAAGATGACACGTCATAAAGATGATGGAGAGTGAAAAATTGCAGATAGATGTGGAGTCGGAGATCAAGAAGAACTCAAAATAGATTATGGAAGAATTTAGAAGATTCAGAATCAATTTTGAGTGATTTCAAGGTCTGTTGACCAAGTTTGACTAGGGTTGACTAGAGTTGACTTGTGAAGGAAAAAGTCAAAAATTTGAGAAAATGATGATATGATATGATATGATTCTGACAAGAAAGTGACATCAAAAAGTTGACTGCACAAGCATCTGATCACGTCGGTCCCAAAAATTTTAAAATGCGATTTTCAGCTATATATAAGTGTCAGATTCTGATTTTGATCCCGAAAATGGGTTGAGCATATAGTTGAAGATAGAGAGAAAGGATCAGACACTTGGTCAGTCATGATGAAACCAAGACTCTAAAGGAGAACTCCCCTATGTATGAACCCAGGAGAATGCAATGAAAAGAACATTGAATCATTGCCACAATGCAAGTCTAGAATGAAAATGCAATCCTATGCTAGATGCAATATGAAGGTGCAATTCTAGGACATGGTTGTGAGACCCATCGTATATTTATCATCATTGAGCATTTTTATTTTTGGAACATCAAAGTTGATACAACCCTTACTGGCGCCACAATGCAACCATAAGGATATGAATATGACTTATCATCAGATAAAATGTAGGAAATGAACATAAGCACTAGGGCATAAAAGCCAAGATGACCTGAACATTGTTTCCAGTTAATGTTGCAAGAGTACACTAGTATCAAGGCATTCAAAGTCAAGATAACCATGAGTGTGATCATGTGTAAACAAACAAATCAATAATAAGCAAAACAATGACAAACAAAGCAATAACAAGCAAGGAGATAGTACCGACCTCACCATGGCGTACAAATAAACAAGATCGAGGGATGTGAGGCTGTTCTACCTTATTGCGGGAGCTCTTATCACATACACCTTATTTATTTTACATTGCTAGATCATTGGGACTATGACAACAAGCAGTAGAAAAAGAAAATGTCAATGAAATTCATGAGAATAGATAGCATACAAATAAATATTCAAGCATAGCTCAGCCTGTGTTAAAGTTTTTGAATGTGTATAGGTATGAGAGGTGATGAAAAACACCGTTGTGCTTGTGTGTGCATTGTGTTTGAATGTTATTGATAGGTGTTCATGTTTGAGATATCCGATATGTGTGGAAAAAAAAATAGATGTGTCCAAAGATGGTGTTAAAAAATAATGTTTATGGTGGTGTTGAAAAACACCAATTTGTGTCAGTAGCGAGTTGTCCTTGAGAAATGACAAGATTACTAAATCAAGTGTAAACCAAAGATGTGATCAAATTGGGGACCCATGCCCCCAAGTAATGATGACTGACGTGACGTATGACGTGAGGACAAACAAGATGTGATTTCCCCCAAGCGTATGGCGTTGAATCAATGACAAGTCAGGAGGGTTTGCAAAGGAACGAGAGTGTCACAAAAGTGACTAAAAGATATGTACAAACTAAAGCATATAATCATCAAGACCAAGTATCGATAGATAGAGCATTTGAGTATAACTCCAACTGTAACAAATGTGAACAATCTCGATAGAATAGCGACAGTAGGTAGACATAGTGAGAACCACTGGTGACTGACACAAGAGAGATGCTCAAATGAAGCGATCGTAGGATTAGCACGACATTAGTAGGTAGATGCAGTGAGAACCACTAGTGAATGATGTGAAGAAGATCCTTAAAAGCTAATAGGACAATGCCCCTTAGATCAAGAGGGTTGTTCTGAGATTATGACCAGTTTCAATCCATGTGAGTTGGTGTCTTGACGAGAACTGAAAGCAGCAATGTAGGAAAGCAAATGCATAAAGCCAAGTGGTGTTGTGATAGATATAGCATTGTGGAACAAGAGGAGCCTATTTACTAGGTTTTCACCTTCTTGGCAAAAATTCTTTTTTTGCTACCATGACGCTTGTTTGCCAGGTTTTCATCAATGGCACTTTTTTCTCTTTTTTTTTTCGTATTTTTGAATTTTTTATTTTTTTTGTATTTTTGGAATATATGATTTTTTTGGAGATACATCAAAGCACCTATCGCTTGGTTTTCACTAAGATGATCATTTTTTTAGGAATTTTTCAAATTTTTAGGATTTTTTCAGGACTTTAGTATATACATGAGCATATTGAAGATGTCTCAGCTATAGAACCACTTCAAATGAAGAGTGTTGATGGGATCTTTGAGTTGTTCTCCTTCAGTAGTAGAGATTTGATAGGTACCAGACCCAAACACTACAGTAACAATATATGGACTGAGCCAATTAGGTTCAAACTTGCCTTTCTGGACCTGATGTTGTTGATTTTTAGGGTTCTCCCTCAGAACGAGGTCACCCGCTTGGAAGTCTCTTGGTCTGACCTTCTTGTTATAGCTTTTAGACATCCTCTTTTGGCATGCTCTTAGGTGATGGAATGCCACTTGGTGATTTTCATCAAGTAATTCTAGCTCTTGTAGCCAAGATATTCTAGTATCTTCATCAGTGATGAGGCCTTTCAGAGAGACTTGCAGAGAAGGAATCTCGACCTCAATAGGTAGCACAACATCTGCTCCATAAACCAAGGCATAGGGAGTAGCCCCTATTGGTTTTCTTATACTTTTCCTATATGCCCAAAGACCTGGATTGATTCAGAGATGCCAACCTCATCCGGATTTATGTACTGTGCGATGCAGGATCTTAAGGATTGTTTTGTTAGAAGCTTTTGCCTGTCCATTACCTTGAGGATAATAGATGGAAGACCAGTGTTGAGTAATTTTGAACTTAGAGCATAGCTCTGTCAAATCCTTATTTTTAAATTATCCCCCATTATCTGTGATAATCGCTGAGGGTATGCCATGCCTGCAAATGATGTAATTGAGAATAAACATTGCTACTATTTTGCCACTGGCAATGGTGAGAGGGACTGCCTCCACCCACTTTGTAAAATAATCTATAGCTGTAATGATAAAATTATGTCCATTGGAGGATGAGGGGTAGATCTGACCCACCAAATCAAAGGCCCATTGTTGAAATGGCTAGAAAGTAATGAATGGAATCAGCTCCTTGGCTGGAGTGTGAATCAGGTTTCCATGTAATTGACATTGTTTGCAAGACTTAGCAAACTGCGTTGCTTCTTTTTCCATGTCTGGCCAGTAGTAACCAGCTCTAATAAGTTTGTGGGCTAATGTCAGGCCATTAAAATGTGACCCACAAATGCCTTCATGCACCTCTACTAATGCTTGTTTTCACTCATCGGGTTCTAAACACCTAAGGAGGGTATCGTCTAGACCATGTCTATACAAGTCATTAGCAATGATGATGAACCATGAAGCACTGTGGATTAGGTGACGTCTCTCATTCTGGGAGTAAGTGTCTAGAATGATCTGGTCATGTAGGTAGGATAAGATGTGATGTAGCGCAATGAGTCATGCCCTATAACAGAATAGATCATCTGAGAGTCAGGGGAGTCATAAGTTGGGTAGTGTAACATCTCCACCAGGAATTCATGTCTAAAATCATTTTCAGGCATTTGTAGCATAGAGGCAAGAGTAGCCATGGTGTCTGCTACTTTATTATCTACCCTCAGAACCTGTTGAAATGTGATGTGAGTAAAATACTATTTAAGATCATCAACCAACCATTTGTAAGGTATCAACTTGTCATCCCTTATCTGATAGATATCATTGACCTGATTGATGACCAATTGGGAATCTTCAAGAACATTTAGTTCATCCACATGCCACTCAAGGGTGATCTTCATACCGTTGATGAGAGCTTTGTACTCAGCAATGTTGTTTGTACAAGGAAACAACATTTTGTATGCTTTTGGTAATGAGTATCTTTCAGGTGTAATGAACAGGATCCCAGCACCTGACCCCTACTGGGTAAATGAACCATTGAAAAACATAGTCCATGAGCGATGTGTAAGAAGTAATATGGACTCATCTGGAAATTCAATGTGCAATGGTTGATGATCAACTAGAGGTGTTTCCGCCAACTGATCTGCTATTGCTTGGCCCTTAATGGCTTTCCTTTCAACATATTCAATATTAAACTCACTGAGAAGCATGACCCATTTATCTAGTCTACCTGTGAGGGTAGCTTTACTGAGCAAGTATTTCAAAGGGTCAATTTTAGCAATTAGATGTGTAGTATTAGCCAACATATAGTGTCACAACTTTTGTGAAGCAAACACCACTGCAAGGCAAGCCTTCTCTATATTAGAGTATTTTATTTCATATGAGACTAGAGTTTGACTAATGTAATATATAGCCCTTTCTTTCTTGTGCTAATCTTCTTGAGCCAATAGGATACCCAATGATGTATCCATAGCAGATATGTATAGTATGAGTGGCTTACAATGAATGGGAGGCATCAATATTGGTGGGTTCGCAAGATACTACTTGATTTGTGTGAACCATTCATCACATTCTTTATTCCACTGATAAGTCACACCCTTGTGTAAATTCTTGGTAAATGGTTGTGACTTGTCCTCCAGTTGAGAGATAAAATGCCAGATAGACTACAGTCGGCCTTGAAGTCCTCTCATTTGTCTAATATTTTTAGGTGGCGTCATTTCCAAAATAGCTTGTACTTTTGTAGGATCTACTTCAACCTTTGGCAGAGATAATATAGCCAAGTAACTTACCAGATGTTACACCAAATGCGCATTTCTTAGGATTGAGCCTTAGACTGAATTGTTCCATACAATCTAGTATAGGACCTAAATCAGCAAGTAGTTTCTTTCGGTGCATGCTCTTAGCAAAAGTGTCATCCACATAATCTTCCATTCTTTTATGCATCATATCATGAAATATAGTGGTAACTGCTCTCTAATATGTGGCTCTGGCATTTTTGAGTCTGAAGGGCATGACATTCCAATAGAAGGTGCCACAGGCACATATGAAAGTTGTTTTCTCTTGGTCCTCTGGCGTAATCTTTATCTAGTTATAACCAGAGAAACCATCCATTAGTGAGTACATTTCATACCTAGCTGTCATATCTACGATCATGTCAATATTACGTAATGGAAAATCATCCTTAGGACATGCCAAATTTAGGTCTCTGAACTCTGTGCAAACTCTTATAGATTTATCATGTTTCAATACTGGGACAATATTAGAGATCCATTCTGCATAATCAATGACTCTAATAAACACTGCCTTAAGCAATTTCTCTAATTCAGCTTTGACAAGTAGGGCTACATGTGAAAGCATTTTGTGAAGCTTCAGCTTGACAAGCTTAACACCTGGTGTGATGGATAGATGATGCATGATTAGATTAGGGTCTAATCCAGGCATATTTGAATATTTCCATGCAAAGTTAATCTTTTTCTTTCTGAAGAATGTGATGAATTCCTCTCTTTCTGCCTCTGACAGTGATTGTGCCAAGTGAATAATCTGAGGTTCTGCCTTTGTACCCAAGTTGATAGGTTGAGTTGGTTCAATAATAATAGATGATCTTTCTTGAAAATGACTCAGAAGTACATCAAGCATCTCATCCTCGGGCACCTTGGAGAGGTTTTCACCTTTGGATACGTCATTTATTTTGACTATTTTAGGCTCTGATACTGCCACAACATGGTTTTCACCATCAGACCACCTATTTTTTCTTATTTTTATTTTGTGACTAAAATACTTGATGTCAGCCTCAGTCATGTTGACACTTTCTTTGCTAGTAGGGGATGTTACAGGTTCGACAGCGTGTAGGTAACAGGCAAGAGCATAATCATTTTGGAACATAAGGACTTCATCGGATGGGGAGGTAGAGTTCCAATCTATAAGCTCAGGATGGAAAAGTGAAAGAGGAGTGACGGGTTCAAGTACATTCACAATATAATAATCAAAGGCATGGACAAGTAAGTCAAGACCCAAAGCGATCTCATCCAAAGGTATAGTCAAATTCCTTTGATTCCTAACGATCGTAGTAGACGACATGTCAACACCTAGGGAGTCAAACTCATGTGACCCAACACTAGATCGTTCACCTACTTCAGGAAGGTTTTCATATGAATTAAAAATATCATTATCTCTATCAGAAGTGGCATAGGATAAGTTGTTGAACTCATAGTCATGGGAGTCTGTTTCATCATTAGGTCTCATGTCAAGGACGTGAGTAAAATCAACTCTTTGTCCCCAGTTGGGATGAGTTCTACCTAGAAATTTTGCTATAGTTAGATGAGCACCTATTGACCTAGGCACCTTAGTAGTGTTTGTATCATCACTTGCCTCTTGTGTAAGGAGAAGTGACTAAAATTCCTAGTCAAACTGTTCTTGAAAGTGTGGTGGTATGAATAAATCACTCTGATGATTAGGGTTCAAAGTATAAATGTCTTTCCACTCTTCATAAGTTAATGGAGTGATTGAAGTGGTGGTGTCAGAATCATTGTTAGTGTTTACAGTACTGACACATGGTACAAAGTTATCTAGTTCAGCAAAGAAAGCTCCTAGGTCTGGTGGAATAGGATAAGGAAAAGTATCCTCATTAGAGTTGTCTTCAGGTTCTGCAACTTGAGGTGTTTCCTCAGATGTTGGTTTCTTATCTTCTTGAGGTACAAACTTGTTTATTCCCAATTGGAATGTGAGTTTCTAGAAGCCTATACCTATAGATTCGCGTGTTCTGCAACCAATAGCTTCAAGTGGTGCAATCAATCCCTTATGATTTGCACCTATGGGACCATCTCCTTTATAGCCAAAATGTTGCATAATAGATAAACCTTTTCCATATTTCTCATGTTTTATGTCATAAGGAGGATTATTTTCAGATTTGTCTTCTCCTTTATAGATCCAAGCTTTGATAGCTCTATTTTTAGCTTCTTCTTCTAATGGTACTGTGGCTTGTACAAAGGTACCACCATAATTTGTTGGAGGAGAAACCATAGAAGGTTTAGTGTTC
>MU227900.1:1348149-1371790 GCA_018584345.1 Thuja plicata
TATCCCAAAAGAATGGGGAGACAAAGGCAAAGATGTAATAGAAAATACAAGTCCAATCTGATATCCTCCCATATCAGTTTCTTTGAGAGTCAAGTTCTTTTCCATTTCTTCTAATTTATCCTCAAGGATTTCAATAGATTCTCTGTTGGTAGGCACAAGGATGTCAACAGATTTTGTGAGGGCATTGCAATCATACTGTGTATTAGCAAAAATAGTCACTTCAGAGCCTTGGAATGGGAACTTAATGCACTGATGGTATGTAGAAGGGACAGATTGCATTTCATGAATCCATGGCCTTCCTAGTAGGATGTTGTATGCCAAAGGGATGTCAAGCACTCGACAGATAACATTGTGTTCAACAGGACCAACTCTGATTGGCGAAACAACTAAACCCTTGGATTTACATTCTTCCTCATCATAGGCTTTAATGGTTATCTTTTTGTGAGCATCAATGTGGTCTTTTCCATAGCCTAACTCAATAAGGAAACTAGCAGAGAAAATTTTTAGGCCAGCACCGTTATCTATGAGAACATGGCAAACACGCTTGGGACCAATCATGACTTCAATGTGTAGAGGATTATTATGCGGGTGAATCAAAGAATGATCATCTTCCTCAGAGAAAGACAAGTAATGTGGGGAGGTCAAGTGACCTACCATAGATTGAAAGTGGTCAAGATCAAGATCTTTTGGGACATTTGCCTCAGTGAGGGCTTTGTCTAGGATTTTTCTATGAGCAGGGGAGATTTTCAAGAGCTAAATAATAGTTATCTAAGCATTAGTATGTTGCATTTGATCAAGAATGTTGTAATTGGCAGCATTAGATGAGGAACCCACTTTGGGATTCTTAGTAATAGGGTCAACCTTAGCTTTATCTAAAGGTTGAGTTGATGTAGATATAGAAGGCTCAGGGCCTTTGAGAATGATTTTAGCATGAGATCAAGTAACAACATTAGCACTCACTTGAGACTGACTTTGTTCAGAAGACTGAGGTGTAGGCCCTCACAAAATGAAAGGTGTTTTAGACATGGAAGTATCTTCCTTTCCCTTAAGAATGAGGACATTACAATATTCAGCGTCAACAGTTTCAACCATATTAATGACATTGTCATTATTGGTGTAAGTATAGTTGACCTTAGCATAAGTATTTTTGCCTTTAGATGATTCACCTTTCCCATGAGGAGGAAATGGATCCTTGAAAGCTTGGTGATCAAAGTTTTTGTTGTGACTTCCCACAGCAATGACTTCACTATCAATGAGATCCTAGATTGTATGCCGTAATTTTTGACAAGAAGCTATGTTATGACCTTTGTTTTGGTGAAAATCACAATAAGCGGATTCATTCCACCAATGAGGTCTTGGTTGTGGATCAAAAGGTCATGGATTAGCCAATGGAGTAAGTAAATTATTGTCTACAAGAGTCTTGTAAATTGCCTTGAGAGGTTCTCCTAAAGGCGTGAACTCATGTTTGGGCCTGGGAGCCCAAGGTTTAGGTCCAGAAAATTGTGAAGTACTTGGTTTGGATCCTGCCGTAGCCTATTCAGTGGCTTTGGCTGCTTGCATCATGGTAGTGAGATTAAAGGCAGCCTTGGAAGGCTTAGCAGTCACATTGTCCACAACACCATCATTCACAACATTTTGGTTCTTGTTGGGAAATTTAGACTTATCTTTGCTTGAGGAAGAAGACCCTTATTTATTTTCCTTGTGTAAGGTCAATTCTCCTTTCTTGATCATAAATGTATCAATTCTTATAGCTTATTTAATCATGTCATCAAAGGTTATGGGACCTTGCAGCTGTACTTGATACCCAAAGTTGGGAAGAAGATTATCGAGAAAGATGTCCAACTTTTTAGATTCAGGTATCTTGCAAGAATATCATGTATAGAGTTGTCTTCATCTTTGGAGAAATGCCAAGAAGGATTCCCCATGATTTTGTTTCAAGTTGCAAAGATCTTGAATATGAACTGGATGTTGGATGTTGTGAGAATAATGTTGTAGAAATAAATTGGCAATTTTGTCAAAGGTCTTGATGCCTGTTGGTAGTCTAGAGAACCATTCCATAGCTGATCCTCCCAAACTACATGGGAAAAGATGCATAAGATAGGTTGTTTCATGCATGAATTCCATATGGAGAGCACCAAATTCTCTCAAATGGTCTTGAGGGTCAAATGTACCCAAGTATTTGTCATATTTAGGAAGTTCAACTCCTTTGGGAAAAGGAGGCATGTGAAGACCTTTATCAAGTGGGAAAGGACAAACACTTTCCAACATGAATTGTGTGACAGGTTTGTCTTTCTCTTTCAATAGTTGAGAGAGTTGCTCTCACATAGTTTGCATTTCTTTTCGCAAGTGGGAATTTTCAATTTCTTCCTCTTTCTCAACAAGTGTTTCTAAAGCATAATTGGAAGGTAACTTAGCCCCTTGATTGGCTAGTTCAAGAATGTATTTTTCTTTCTCTTCAGCTAGTAGAATTCCCATCATTTTACAGAAATATTTGTTAGCACGATCTTTTGCAATATCTTCTTGAGTGATTTCAACTTCTACATCGTTAGGGGGGTCTTCAGAATGGGACTTACCCCAAGTTTTAAAGAGGTCAGTTCTGCTAACCTCACCACCTGATTGGTTATGATCTGCCATCTTACTAGAATGCTAGGATTCAAGGTGTGAAGACTTGGTATGAAAAGATTGAGTGTTCTCTGAATTTGAGTCTTCTTGGAATAAAGGATTTTGAACCCTACTAAGATCCATAGAAAATGACCGTTTATTGTAAGGTTGTCATACCGAAGAAGGAGATCGAGATGATTCCTCACTAGATGTAGCTGGTAATGGTGTGGAAAATATAGATTCATCTTGATTGATTGAAGGAAATGTTTTTCCACTTCGAGTTGTGATAGTCATAGACAAAGTTTTGAACAAGGAAAGTGAACTAGGATCAAACTTGAAACTGTCTCAAAGATTTCACAAACGTGCCAAAAGGTGAAGTATCCTTGGTGTAAATCATCTAAGATGAGGCTAAAACAAGCCAAGAGATGACTATTGTGACACAAGGGATGAAGACATAGATGAAATGAATCAAAAGGACATGAGACAAGACCAATTTAAGCAAGAATCACATAGTTCTCAGCCCAAGAAACTAAGTTTCAGACTGTGTGAAGATAGATGGCAGAAAAATAGACCCATATCAAAGACCAAATTTGATATAAGAATAACTGATTGGTAGATTTTAGCTCACTATTTTAGACAAAAGGCTACAGTTTCGCATGATGAAATGCTATGTCGTGCAAAGATTCTCACCGGACCACGTGAAGAAATGCTTGCTTCACACGAAGAAAGACACCAGAGGACAGAATAATGACTAAAAAAAAGTGGCACTATTGCCAAATGTCACACGAAAAAGAATTCTGTATCGCGTGAAGATTTTCACCGACTCACGTGAAGATTGGGAAATTTTGGGTGAAACTATGCAAATGTAGAAAAAAGTACATTTACAGAATCTGACTATTAAGACCAGTTTGCATTTTCCAAGATGAAATCATGCTATTTTCTGATAGATAGTTCAAGTTACAAATTGTTTTGGACATGTTCAAGATTGACAGTTTGTGTGTTTTGATGATAGTTTCAATTGTTCAAGTGATATACCCACGCAAAACACATTAAACAGAATGTTTATAGTACCAAAAAAAGCACATTACAATCCTAGGATAGCCAGGACAATATCTGTTGAATCCCCACTTGAACCGAAGTTCAGCTACGCTTACTCTTAGCAAATAACTTAGAAGCTTGAAAGCATGGGCTCCTCCTTACATATGCACTCACTTATCAGGCATACCAAGCTTTAGACCCCAAAGGAATTGCTTCCCAAAGGGCTGTTATCTCTACTAAAAGCCATAAAAATGTGGGGCATCTTAGTCGGTCTCTGACCTTCCGCGCCAACAGATAGAGGATTTTTGGAAAACTAGAACAACGGTTTGTAGTAAGGTCATCCGTTCAGGTGGTTGTGATCAAGTCATTTTCCCAATAAAGGGGGCTCTCCCAATCTGTTCAAAGCAAGGCTTTCACCTTAATGATGTCAGGACTTTAACACACCACTAGGGTACTAGAGGAGATTTTGGTATACCGGTTTGGAAGGGCTTGGCTTTAGCCTGTTACTAGTTGGGCATCCACTCTCACTGGCTCTGCTAAAGCTCTTGGGAGGTAGCCACTCTAGAAGAATCACATAAATGTCTCTTACACCCAAGATCCATAAAGGTGAGGGGAGAGGATACATTCATGTAGTTCTTAGGATTAAAATCTAAAAAAAACTTCAATCACGCAAGACAGTGATTCATTTTAAGCACCAACCAAAGTGTGTTTTAACTACTGAAAATAGATATAAGAAGTTGTGAAAACATGCAAAGTCTTTGACAAACATCCTGCAATGAAACCCATTAGTAGTTTTTAATGCCTTTCTTCATATCAGCATCCTACAACAAACATGTCAAAAGTTTGTGATGGCTTTTCTTTTTCTCAGCGACCTGCAAACCACTGTTATGTTGTTTCAAAACATAAAATCAGAGAATCATAGATGTCAAAAAATAGCAAGTTGTGAGAAAATGGAGGTAATGAAATATTAAATGGAAAGCTTTGGACTGCAATTTTGTGCGATAAAGTATACTAGATCACGTGAAGAAGTTCTCTAAGCCACGTGAAGAACTAGAAAGTTCATGCGAGATGAAAAGAAAGTTCACGCAAAATTAAAATAGATCTTGTACGGAAGTACGGATAGAATACAAAAAAGTGAAAAATATGAAATGAAATGAGGCCAGATAGAAATATACGTGCCCCACAGTGGGCGCCAGAAATGTATGTGGTAAATTTGGCCTTGTTAATTCACCATACACTTCAACATAGTCCTTCTTCACCAGGTACACACAAGACTGAATATGAGATTATTCATCTTATCTGCCTGCATGATTCAACCTATTGCCTTCTATCTAGACAAGGTTTTTGAAATTGCTCTCAGGATAAGAGTCTCACAACTATGGACCAATCCAGGAATGAAGGATTTATCATGATGGATGCAATACAATGCAAGATTATACTAAGAATTGAAATATGAGAGATTAAGCTAAGACATTATTTCAATGCAATTGATCTAGAAATTGAAACTATCTTATTGCAAGATGATATTATTCTATATGAAGCTATGACAATAATTCAGTATTCTAACAATGCATATTTTCTTCAGAAATTTAGGGGGTTTTGAATGAAGAATGAGAGTTCTTTTATAGACTCTGAGATGATCAGAATAGAAACTTTCCTTTTTAAAATAAAACAGATAGAAAAGTCAATTAAAAATAGAAAGCTTTATTGAAAAAGAATTCAATAAATTGTTTTCTTCCTGCTTTAACTGTTTTCTTTCTTTGATTTAATTCTGTTTTATTTGAATTAAATTGTTTTATTTCTCTGTAAAACCCAATTAATTCAAAGTTTCTATTTCTGAATAAAAGAAAGATTTTGTGATAGAATATTCAATTAATTAAATAAATATGACCTCATAATTGCTTTTTCTCAATTATCTGAATAATTAAATTCAATTATTGAAATGAGGATATTTATTTAATAATTAAATATTATTTAATTCCTTTTTCATGTGTCTCAGCTAAAGAGGGTGAATTTAATTAAATTAAAGTGCTAGGAATTTATAATTAAATTAATTCGATCATAAGGTTTGTTTAGCCAAATAGGTATTTAGGAATTAAATATGATGTATGATTAATACAGATTTAGGATTTTCTACATTTGACACTCAAGTCGAGTAGAGTCAATGAAAACTCATAATTGCCTAGTACATTAGGACTTTGATGATTTAGAGGAGCGATAAATGCAATAAAATTAGTTAAGGTTGCAAGATGCCAATTTTGGGGTGTTACATCTAGATGAACAAATCTTTGTTTATCACCCGTCATGTGATGCGAGCATCTGTTGTCAATGATCCAATTAGTTTTGATGTTGGCTTTGGAAATTAGGGCTAACTCCTGTATTTCCTTTTCATCTTCAATGTCCATAAGCTCAAACAATTTTTCCATGTCTTTAAGGGAAATGAATCCAATTTCATCTTCTCCTGAATCTTCATCAGTTACACCTTCTTCAGCATGATAGCATTCCTTCCTGTATTTAGGTTTATAATCAAATCTAAATTTCTTTACTCTTGTGGGACACTTGGGTGCAAAATGACCGATCTTGTTCCATGAAAAACATTTGAATGGAAGTTTTCCTTCATATTTACCTTTGCCTTTCTTTTCTCTTTTAGCATTCATGGCAATGATTTCTTCTAGTTCTTCATCAACTTCTTCTTTCTCATTATTGCTAAAGATGTGAGATTTCTTACCATGGATTGAAGCTTTGAAAGCTATTTCACTTTTGGGTTCAGTCTTCAATCTTGATATCTCAAATGCAGAGATTTTACTGATCAAAGTCTCTCTCTTGAAGTCTTGTCAAAATTGCATGGTTTCCTCTAGAATACTGATCTTGTTCTCATAGTTTGATGTTAAAGTAGTCAATAGCTTGTCCATTATATCTTCTTTTGATATTTCTCTACCATTATTTCTGATTCCAGAAATTGCTTCATTTATCCTCTGATTATAGGCCCTTATGTTCTCTTCAGGTAACATCTCAAGACTGTTGTATTTCTTTTACCATATCTTCTTGCGCGCATTCTTTGCTTGAACATCTCCTTCAAAAATGTCTTCTAAATACTTCCATATTGTGTATGCCTTGTCTACCTTCTTGATCTTAGTTAATTTACTATCAGATAATGCACTTATAAGGGCTTCTTTGGCAATTGCATTAGTAGTGAATGTATCCTTATGTTTACTAGTAGCATCATCTCTTGATAGGTCTTTTAGAGTGGGAATTACAACTTCTTGTGTGGCTATCTCAAAGATGTCAAAACCAACACACTGTAGATGTGTTATCATTTTGTTCTTCCAATCCAGATAATTTTCTCCATCAAACTTAGGACTCTTTTTTCTGAAGTATGCCATTTGATCTACCATAGGTTGTTAGGATTTTTCTTCAAGGCACTTGGCTCTGATACCAATTGTTAGAATAGTCCCAAAGGATAACTGAGATGGGGGGTGAATTAGTTATCAAATAATTTAATTCTTTTCTTTTATTAGATCTAGAATACAGTAAAGTAAATGCACATTCAGATAACACAATAGACAACACCACAATTTGGTTACAGCGAAATCAAATGGTAAAAACCCTGATGGAAATTAACACCCACAATGAACTATACTTGTTTATAATAATCCATGTTAGAAGGTCGTGCAACTCTTTTAGTAGTTTTTCTTTACAATGCAATAATTATAGTGACCTGGTTAAGGGTCTGACCCTATTAGGAGTCTTTTACAAATAACCCAGTTAAGGGTGAGGACTCACTGCCCAAAATCTCACTGCTTCAATGGTTAAGGCTACAACCTTCTGTAGAATAGATATGCACTATATCTGATGATGAACTATAGAGTAGACCTGATTTCTTGATCAGTTCCAGTGTATTTTAATATTTCACTTCTTCTTCACATAGATCCTTGATGAATGAAACACAATTGATATTCTGCTCTGTACATTTTCTATCTCTTATCTTATCATTCATACTTAGCATTTCACAAATGACTTGCTATAAGTATCTTCCTCAAAGTATGAGATCATGGGACCTGTTAGAAAACTCTTCATAACATCCTTGTCAGCTTTACTAATCACACAAGCATAATTACAACCGCGCAATATAAATTGAATAGACACGACGCTTCACTAAGTCAGCCTCACCAAATTAACTCTAACTTTTCAATCTTGTTGAAACATGTTTGGCACCTTTAGATAACTAACTTCAACTCATATCTAATCTTGAATATACACATGCATATCCCAAAGATAGGCACAACTCAAGAACCAATGCAATATGTCAGCTCTGTATAGACAAGCTCCAGAAACCGTAAATATCACAAACCAGATTTGCACAACATAACTGAAACTTCATATCTAAGTCTGTGTGTATGAACAAAACATCAACAACATGAATATAACTGTGCAAGGCTTGATATCATCATTTTGATAACTACATACAGATCACTATTGTATATTAAATGTTGTCATCAATGACAAACATACAACCAACTAGCTACCAGAAGTAAATCTCCAACATGGATACCCAAGGATCCGAGATGAGCTAAATCTGGATGTTCTTCAGCTCACCAACCATCTTTATAGAAGATTTTTCCAATTGGACTACTACACCTTTGGAGGTTGTGGGAGTGAGTCCAAGATTCTAGCAGATGGACAAGGGCATAATGTTACCCAAAGCACCAGAATCCACAAGATGATTGTACAGGTTTTTCCCTCTGATGTTTTGGCCTAGTAGTAAGGGAGGATCTTTTGTATTTCCCCAGAAGACTGTCAGTTTGGCATCATCGAATGTGATAGTATTTGGAGGGTGACTAAAGATTTTTGGGTTCCCTAAAAGCTATAGGAGGGACTTCTTTTGCTTGGGAAGTAAAACCTCCATCAAGGTCATGGAGGTAGTGGTGTTTTCCAATGCCTTGGTGCTATCAAATTGCCCCTTTGGGTAAAGTTGGCTCCCCCCAGACAGATCCCTGGTGTGGTTAGGGCCAATACCTTTCAGTGGGAGGGAGTGATCATTCGTGTTAGAGTCCTGGGAGGTGGTACTCTTGGGAGGCACTGACGTGTAGGATGGCCCTTTTCCAACCTGACTTTGAGTGTTATATGGAGTCTATGGGTTAGTGAAGGTGTTAGCCTCAAAGGCTAGAATAGATTCATCAAAGAACTCATGTGAATCAGGTTCTTCTTCATCCTCTTTGTCTGTCCCGAAGAAGATGGTCTCACATGTAAAAGTAGTGTGAGAAGGATCTGTTAGGGAGGATTTTGGGGGAGTTGGGTCAAGAGGTTATTGTCTATCCAAATTGGAGATCTTGATGATCTTCTCCAGCATGGCACAGTTCACCTTAGAATGTGACCTAGTATCATGCAATCTACACCACATGACCAGGGGTGGAATTCTACGAGCTACACAGAATGACTAGGTCCAGCACCACCCTAAGTGGTAGTTTGATTTCAAGGAGGGCCTCTGGTATTCATGTTATTATTCCATTGTTGTTGGCTAGGCTAAGGCCCATTATTGTATATTTGGCCACCAAAATTGGCATTCTATTGACCTGAGAAAACATTCCCTCTCTGGGAATTAGGGTTATGGGGCACAAAAGGCTCCACCTTTAGCTATCCCATGTCTGTTGTTAGGGAGGACACCAATCACCAGAGGGATTCAACCTCAGTGGACAGCTGGGTAGTGGTGTCACAATGTGACAGCTAAGGTGTAGGGTTACTTGGGAAAGTGGCAGCAGCTCCCAGAGTCGTGGATGGAAATCCTCTGGCTGCGGGCGACTAGAAGAAAGGTACTCTGAGGGATTATGTCAAAGGTTATTGCATCTTCTACGAATGATTCCATGAAGCATATTCTAGACCCAGGGTTGCCTAAATCTAAGATGGGTAAATGTATTAGGCCTGTTGGTCTATCACTGGTGGGCCCATGGCCATTTTTGGGGCACCCATCATCAGATTGGGATTGTACCCCCTGCATAAGGATTTCCACCAGGTAACATGTTGAAGGGTACACTTTGTCCAATCCTGTTAGGGGCCTTAATTAGGCATGGGACAACTCTAGGGGTAAGTTGTAAACTTTTTTGAGGGTATCCAAAATCATTAGTGGCAGTATTTCTCCAAAGGAGAGTAGTGACAAAGGGATCCATAGCAGTCAGGTACATCTAGATAGTCGCATTGGTGTATGGGATAAAAGGGCCCATGCACCACTTCAAAGCCCATTGGAATTGATGATTAAAGGTAGTGAGAGGCTTGTTTGGTTCCTTTCAGATGGAAATGAACTGGCTGTGGGACCAAGTTGGGTCCACGTGAATGTGGAAGGCTGCCAGAAAGGCATCTTCCATATCCTGCCAACTATTCATGGAGTTAGCATGCAAGTTTAAAAACCAGTTCATCTCATTCTTCCCTAGGGACAACGGGAACATCCTGGTTACAATTTCTTGATGTAGTATTTGGTATTTATTCATGACATCTTTGTAGGCTTGAAGGTGTTCTTCTGTCATTCAGGGACCTAGATGCTCGTATTTGGGGCAGATCTTCTCTGAGTGAGGAGGAAGATTGTTAGTAGCACCATGGAACTATCCCATTGGGGACCCAGTATTGTTGAAGTAGGTAGCCATCAGGACTATTTGGTTTTGGCTTGGGTCGACATGAGTCCCCAAGATTATCTAAGGGATTTGGGTATTTTGGTGTGTGGTAGATCCCCAAGGAAAATTCAATGGCTGCCTCATTCAGTGGGTCCTTTTTCTTCAGACAGGAGGTCCAAGTTCTTCAAAATCTCTGGGATCATGGGTTGATTAGAGGACTCTTTCAAAGCATAGGGACAAAAATAACCCTATCCCACAGAAGGCCTAGTTCCTAAAACTACTTCTTGGGGAGCCCTTAGGTGGTGTGAAATTGAATTTTTTTGGGGGAGATGAGCTCATGCTCTCCTTCTAGCACTATTTTCTATTGATGGGACTTTGTGACCGGTTCTTCCAACAAGGGATAAGTTGTCACCAGGTATCGGAGTACCAGCCAACTCCTCCTGTAGAATTTTACTAGAGAATGAACTCTCCTAGCATCCAAGCACCTAGTAGTCATGTCTCGATGGTGCGGGGGAGCTAAGTTGGGTAGATGACTATTGTTTGAGGGGATAGCTGGTTTTTAATCATCACATTCAAGGATTTCAAAAGGGGGAAAGGTTTCCTACAAGAACTTAGATTTAACAAAGAAATAACAAAAGCTAGATCAGACTTAGAGAATACTTATACTTATAGTCATGCAATACATATTCAAACATCAACAATGCTCCAATGTAGGAAAACAATGCTAAATATCGAATACAAAAGGAATAAGTTATTCATATACATTCAATAGAAAAGTGAGATAATATCATTTAACTAAATGAAAAGCACCAGAGTGAAGGGCATAAGAAGGCATACAGCATGAAATATGTTCATTAACTTCGGAGATCAGAACAACAAATAACATAGGACCTCAAGTTGTTCTTCCTTCTTTCATTAAGTTGAAATGATTCAAGCATCACTGGCGGGTACATTCATGGCTCCAAGGGAGCATTAAGCTACTGAGAATATACTAAAAGTAAACTTCTAACTCCAAAGAACTTCAAATACAATTTGCTATTACTATTGGACAACAAAATCCTCAATTTTTTTGACCCTTTGTTAAGGCCTTGGTCTTATTATTTATACACACACTTGACCTAATTTACTGGTACACTTGATAAATAAAATATAATATCCATGGCCTTTAGTACCTGCACCACTTACAATCATCTCAGGATGTACAAAGTTCTGACAAGATGGAAGAAGAAGAAAGCAGAGAAATCTAGAAGAATTGGCATAGAGAAGAGGACCATACTACTAATAGAGGAAACTTGCTTATCTCGGTAACTTAGGCCACACGCCTCATCAATGTTCATTGCAACTCCCTATTTTTGAGGTGTGGGAGGTAGTAAATGCAGGAGCGGCGCCTTGGGGAAATAAGAAGACACTTGTTAGAACCATCCTATTTTCCTGATCTTTCATTATATGGACCATTGTACTATGATGATTATTAATTTTTGATAGTGATCGGTTGGCTCTAGGGAACCCTAACATAGATTACTGCAAAAGAATACAAAACTGGGACCCAGAATTCCAAAGTCCAGGAGCTTATGCTCAAAGAATAACATATCTTCAAAAATTTTCCATG
This sequence comes from Thuja plicata, assembly GCA_018584345.1. Classification (NCBI taxonomy): domain Eukaryota; kingdom Viridiplantae; phylum Streptophyta; class Pinopsida; order Cupressales; family Cupressaceae; genus Thuja; species Thuja plicata. The sequence continues at coordinate 1,360,000 of MU227900.1, forward strand.
CTGGCAGAAATATCCAGAGACCAGAAGACTTTACTGTTCCTTACATTTTTGGAATGCCTACAAAATCTAGAAAATCCCCTACTCGTCTATCTCTTTAATGCATTCCTGACAGTTGTTGGAAGCCCCCAACTAGTCGCCCACATCTCTGGCACCTTCCTTAAACTCTGCAGCCACCTTTGTGGCATTGTGGGCCTAGATCATCATATAGGTGAGACATGACATATTTTCTCCATCAAAATATCTGAGGGACCAGAACCATGCCTCCATTATTTCATCAAATTTACTCAAAACAAAATCCACCGGAGCACATTTCTCATTACTAAAGGGATCAAACATCGAAACCCTTGTGATGAAAGCCACATATAAATTTAAAGAATTTTGGATCACCAGGAATTTATCCTTTAGGGCCACTACTAGTAGCTTTCTCGTCTAAACTTTAAGACCAAGTCTGGAGTGTTGGGTCCAGAGGAACCTAAAATGCTCATCTCCCAAAATACCCGTCTCCATGATGACTTCTTCCCCAAAATTCATAATCTCTTCTAACTCACTCTTCCATTATTCAAACTTCTTTCTTTCTCCCTCCCATTGAGAAATGACACCTCTTACCTAGCCCATGATGTTACTGGCCTAGTGTAGGTCTGGGAGTGTTGCTGTTAGGAAATGTCTTATGGCTCCCACCTACTCAGTTACCATTAATCTACAACTTGCTCTTTCTTCTTCATTGTTCTTAGCGCATCAATATCACCCTGTGGGAGTGGTGTTTCAGATGTGGAGGCCTCCAGAAGAATCAGAGTCAATGGTTGTGTTAGATCTGTAAGAAGCCTGAGGAGATTAGAAATTATTTCTTTTGCCTCTTTCAGCTTCTATGCTTGCTTTTCATATTGGGCCTGCATTGCTAGGATTTCTTTGCTTAATAGGTTTAGTTCCCCCTCTTTATCTCTCATCCCTAGAGGGACCTCTGTGATAGTGTAATTTGTAGCTCTTATTGTTGCCTCTTCCTTATCTAGGGGAGGTTTCGCTACTACCACGATGATATTTCCTCTCGGACCAGTCTAAATGGCATGGAGGGTCCAGGCCTTCTTAGTCTTGTGGGAATTTTGATTCTAAGCCATCATCTCGGCCACAGAGAGAGGGACTCTTATTGTCATCAAGGATTTTCTCTCCCTCAATTCCACCAGCCATTATGGTGGCGCAGGCAGGATTATTTCTAGGACTTGGATATTTGGGTCCTCTTTAGGGGCTTGTTGTGCTTCCCCGACATCTGTGGTCACTATGGACTCTTTCTTTGTTCCTAGGGTTTCCTGTTTCTCCCACCTCATAGGTATTTACATTTTTAATTTTGGGTTTCCCACCTTCCCCATCACTCATGGTGTCCATATCCATATTTTTGGGGTTTCCCCCACATCCTACTGTTGCTATGCTCCTTCAGCGTTCTTTGCGAGGAAATTCTCCTCCGGGGGTGTTTTTACTAGAGGGGGAAAAGGTATCTGACCTAGGTCAGACTGCTGCACTCTAGGAGCCACCTTGCCAAATGTTGTATCCTAGGGTAACGGGTTACCCAGGGTTTTTAGAGTCATTTGGATCATGAAGATTGAGGGTATGATTGTTCTTGAAGGTCTAGTTTCCCTAGCCATGGTTGATTGCTTGTCCTGTACCTGCCTTTCTTTTATCTCAATCTCTGGGATTGGTGTCTCTTCCACATCTAGTGTGTTTTCTTGTTCTTGTTCTTGGGTTTATTTTTTTGAGACAACTTCTTCTTCTTGTCCTTCCCCTTCCCCGCTGATAATCTCTACTTCCTGTGCGGCGATCTCTTCCACTACCCTCTCCACATCTTCCTACAAATTTACAAGGTCATCAGTTTGAAATATATCATCAAAATTTTCATGGGGAGGGGATGCCTCTAGAGGATCCTCTGGTTTGGGGGAGGAAGGGATGAGAAAAATAGGAGTACTGCCCAATGGTCTGGGGCTATTATCTGTGCTTGGTGGAGGATTGCCTATTCTTTGTTTCCTTCTCCTCATTTTCAATGGGGCCCTGACATCCAGAATAGTCGTACCCTCATCCTCCATCTCCACTACTTGGCTCATGAGTGCTACAAGTGAAGGGGGGCCTAAAGGAAGGGTAGATCCAACTGGAGTGACCCTGAGACAAAGGGAAAATCTGATGCTAATTGTTTCTCTCAGTCATCAAGATGACTCAAGCTAGGCATTAAGTTTTTTCATCAAAGGGACTGGAACCGAGGATGGGACTAGGGCTGAGGTACTATGTTTTTTTTTCCCTTTCTCTCTACTCTATTCTGATGTTCCAGAGCTAGAAGTGGACTCCTAAAAAAATGGACTATCTCAGTAGGTTCTCTTTTTGCATACCCATGAAAAATGTGTATGGCTACGCTTCACTATATCCTTAGTGATATCTTCTATTGTCAAAATTTTTGGGGTGTCCCAATCCACCGAAGGGAGAGTCATCTTATCAATCCCTTTAGATTTATATTATGGGTCCTCCATGGGCCCGTATCAAAGAAATCATTCAGAAAGGTCCAGAGGCCAATGCCCTTCATCATACCTTTTGTCATTCTCACATAATACCAACTCTGGACTTTGAAGTTGTCCTAGAAATCTACCCAAAAATCTCCCATGTGTGGCTCATGGGGTGCTGATGCCCGAGGTAATGCTAGATTTATTTTGTTTAGCAGACCAAAATTTCTCTGTGCTAGGTAGAACTCTGCCAGCCCCAAACTTTTTAATTCATTGTCAGCCTCTTCTTCCTCTACAATGCAACAAGTGTAATTCCCACAAGTGATTGGGAAAGGGATAGTGGTAACCTTTTTGAGGCCATAATAAGTATGGACCTCTAGGATCTGTCTACATTATTCCAAGAAAATAATCCTATCCCGACAGTGTTTGGGCAATAGGTAGGGCTTGCCGGAGAATCCAGTCACCTGACTGTATGAATACAATTGGAATTGAATGAAATAATTGCCATAGGAACTTACCAAGGTCATGGCCTCCTTCTACAACTGGTAATTAGCATCCCAATTGGGTGTTAAAATGTTTTAATAAATGAAGGTATCATTTACTCGACAGAAATTGGGGAAGTTGGCTTCCCATTGAATGTGGGGGAAATAATCCCAAGGAGCACTCTGGTCGGGCCCTTTCCCAAGCATGCCCACTGTAAGTAAACCCTGGATTCTGGGTCTCTATTGTGCCAGTGCCCATAGAACATAAGAATTAATATGGAACTTAGAGGTCTCATGGACTTTCTTTAGCTGGTAGTCCACATTATTTGCAATAATAGCTGCCAAATCAAAAAATTTCCTGTTAGTGGTGATGTTGTATAGAAACTAGTACATCCAAGTTGAAAATTCTTAGGCATGTGGTTCCTCAAAGACCCAGAATAGGAAGATGATCCCTACTTGTATGCATTCTTTGAAGTCCATGTGGGGGATCTCCAACTTCATTTTCTTGTAATCCTTCTTCAGGGTCTTAAGCTAGTGGGTGTTAAGGTGCTAACATGCAGCCTGTTAAACATTGTTGAACTCTTGTAATGACGTGGCCCAACAGATGACAATAGAATTAGAAAAATTGGGGATCCCCAGTCCCAAAGCAAAAGTGGCAACGTCAAGGGACACCATGGGCATTGGGTAGCTTGAAGTAAGGGAAGAAACAAGCATAACTCAGATGGTTGTGTTGTAATGTTCCGCCAAGGTGAGAATCATCTCCAGGGCCTACACAAAGCAGAAGTAGGTAGATTTGATTATGCTAGAGGGAGCCATGTTCTTTGCCAAACTATCTCTAGTGGTGTGCTGATTGAACATTGTCCTTATAAGGCCCTATAATTTAGCCCATGCTCTGACCTCTGTGTTGGTGATTCGCTGTAATTTCGAATCTACCTTGGATCCCATTATGACACCATGATTTAGATGTTTTGATGCGAGTGGGAGATTTTCCAATACTTTCTCATCCCTTGTCTTGGTGGCCTACAAGATCGGACAACCGTTAATACAAATAATTAAATATAATCAATTCCTAGGTTTCAGAGAATTCATCACTATTTTGCACTTGTCCTTGAGAAGATGTTAGTTTATATCAAATTCTAAAAATGAAATAAACAAAATAACTTACTTCAAATTTGATCAATACCCAGGGGTCTTGTAGATTTTGGTTCATGCAGAAAATGAGATGAAGGCTTTGGGATTATGTGGAACCTGGAGTCCAGAGAAACTGACTGTTATTGAAATGACTAGGAAATTTTCTATACCTGGTTGACATGGACTGTCACGTGGTCATGAAATGAATGGAGTAATGGAATTTATTGTGAAATTTATCTTAACACGAATGGAGTGAATGCTACTTGGGATATTTTTAAATGCTCACACATGGTGAATTAATCTTTCCATTAATGTTGAAGTGATGGAGGAGAGAGAAAGGACACAACTCAAACAAGCAAGGTTATGAGTTCAAGTCCAGTGAAAACTAGGTGGGTGAGCTCAAATTTTATCAAATGATGCAGAGGGCATGGTGAGCTCATCATGGGATGGGTAGGACTCAAAGAAATGTATAAATGGTGTACACAAATTTACAGACAACTACACATAAATCACACGCTATGAACACTATCAATAGGAGGCTAAAGAGCAATATTTACACAGGCTACCCACAGGGGAAAACAAATTTGCAACCAACTTACAAACCACTACCTAAAAATTTACAAAGGTTTACAAAGTCTACAATTATCTTACACTATCCACAAGTGCACAGAGGGCGGACAACCCTCTTGCAGAGCCATCCCACAAACGAGAGGTGATGATGAAGACAAGACCACAAACAAACAAAAAAAACCAAACAAAGCACAAATCAAAAAGGGAAATAGAAGGGCTAGAATGACCTACCTAAGAACCAGAGACGTGGAAGGAAGGGCATGGGAGGTGCTCTGCAAACAAACAACTCTTCAAAGCCCATGAACACACTGAGAACCCTGCAAGATATCTTGAAACACGTACAAGTCTGAACTCCAAATCAACTATTAATCACTGAAACCAAATCACAATTAGCTCACTATTAAATCACACAATTCTCTCTTAATTCACTCTGAGGGTAAATTGTTTGCGGTAAGTGTAACAATGACAGGTGGAGCTTAATTTATATCCCTTGGATTAAAACACACCATTCCCTTCCGCAAATCCTATGAAAAAGGCAAACCTCTGGACTCTAGGCCCAATGATCCCATGTGACCACACCCTCCAACTATAGAGGAAGTAATGGCACAAGAATCTCGAGTTCTGGAATTCGGTTGGCACAAAGAAACAGAGCACTCCGGGACCAGGTACTAGAGTGCAAAAAACCAAAAGGAGCTGACAAAAATGTTCGTGCGGAGGTGAAGGTTAGAGAAGGAAAAAGGGCCAAAAAGAAACAAAAGGAAGAACCAAAAGAGAAAAAGGGGGACCCAATATTTTTCCAAAAAAATGTAGGGATGAGTATGCAGATCATAACAGGTGTTTGTCCATTCACTCTTGTAATGACTAAGTGCAAAATGGGTCAAATTGGTGAATAAACAACCTAGTTTCTTTTATACATGTTTTTAGTTTAATTTTGTGTTTTAGAGGTAGTTTTTAAGCCTCTAGAAATCCAACCAATGAATTAGGAGCCTTAGATAAGATGCTCAGTAATGATGCTTGGTACTAGTGCTCGGTACTTAGTACTAATGTTGCTCAGTACTAATGGTGCTTAGTACTGATGGTGCTCAGTATTGCTATGCTTGGTACTATTGTTTCTTACTAGCATGTTCTAATGCTTAGTATGTATTGTTGTTGCTCAGTACAATCAGTTACAACGGCCTGGGAAAAGTGACTTTTGTCTTTAGTGGATAGTATGGTAAGTTGTAACAGTTCCTAAAAAGATGCTTTTGACTTGAGTGGGTAGTTAATGTTTTTCTAATGATGGGAAGATTATTTAAGATCTCACAAGCCTTCATTTAAAGAGGTTTGACAGAGATTCAATAGAGAGTTGAAAGGAGCAGTTGAAAGAGTTGGATATTTTGTATGGTTTTTCTTATTTCCAGTTAATGAAAAGTTGCAGATTATGTGTTTAGCTATTGTTGTTTACTCTGTATGCAAGTAGGTTAATCTTTTGTTTTATTTTTCAAATTGTAAGTTTCTGGTCTATTTTGGGTTGTAAATACCGAATGTCTCCTCAAGGTTCTTAAATCCATGGTGAGAACCATGTGCCTAGATGGAATTCAAGAGGATCCCTTTTATATAGTTTTCTTTTCTTTTTTTGGGGTAGGAGAATTGATAGTCATGATTTTGGATTTCTTACCCTAGGAGAGATCAATAATAGTCTGGCTAGGGAAGAAACTGAGAAAGATGTTATGATTCCATTGGCTGAACGAGTCGGTTTAGTTAGGATGAGTCTAATCTTGTATGCTCACCGAGTGTGGAAGAGTAACTTGTTGATGCAAACTGGGTCTTTGGAAGGAATTGAAGTTCTTAGTGACTTACTTTAGATTAGGGTTTGAGAGTACATTAGGAGGTCTAGAAGAGAGACCTCAAAAAAGACTCAAGCTAACTCTAGGAAGAAGGAACTAAGTCTCATAAACTTAGAGTCTCTGTCTGATACAATACTCAAAGGTAATCCATTTATCCTTACTGCTTCTCTAAAGAGGAGATGTTCAGTTCCAAATTGGAGATTTGGACATGGTGCACCTAAACAAAGAAAGACTTAAAAAAGATGTCCCAAGTAAGATTTAGATGAGGAATATAAGCCCTTGTACAATTTTGGCAAAGTATGGGTCTAATGCTTACAAATTCTACCTTCATATAGATATAGGGTTATCTCTAATGTTTAATGTGGTAGATCTTGTGTCCAATAAGGGACCAATTCTAGAAAGAGGTCTTGATCTATCACGAGATAGAGAGGATGTCAAAGCACTGAAACTTCTAGGTACTCCAAAGACAAAGGTAGAGAAGCAACTGAATTCAAAATTTTCTCAGCAGACTAGAACAAAAACCTATATGGAACATCTGGTCAAATTGAAAGGACAAGCTGATTCTAAAGCTACATGGGTGCAAGAAACCAAGTTCAAGAAGTTAGGCATTGACCCTCACTTGATCCAATCACATGGAAGTTGATTTCTCTTATTTGGGGGAGTATGGTGCAGGAGCACCTAGAGAACTTAGGGTTAAAGACCCTTAGGAACATTTTGGATTTGTTTAAGTTGGTTTTTAATGCATTTGTTCATTTACTCTTGTAATGACCAGGTGTAAAATGGGTCAAATTGGTGAATAAACAACCTAGTTGCTTAGATGCCTGTTTTTAGTTTAATTGTGCATTTCATAGGTAGTTTGTAAGCCTCTAGGAATCCAACCAAGGCATTAGGAATGTTAGATAAGATACTCGATAATGATGCTTGGTATTGGTGCTTGGTACTTGGTACTAATGTTTCTTGGTAGTAATGGTGCTCGGTAATGATGGTGCTTGGTACTACTGTGATCGATACTATTTTTTCTCGGTGGCATGTTTTGATGCTTGGTAAATATTTATGTGTCTCAGTACATTCAGTTATAACAGCCTAGGAAAAGTGGCTTTTGTCTTTAGTAGATAGTATGGTCAGTTGTAATGGTTCTTGAAAATATGCTTTCAACTTCAGTGGGTAGTTAAGGTTGTTTTGAATATGGGAACATTATTTAAGATCTCTCAAGCCTTCATTTCAAGAGGTTCAATAGATATTTGATAGAGAGTTGAAAGAAGGACCAGTTGAAAGAGTTGTATATTTTGTATGGTTTTTATTATTTCCAATTAATGAAAATTTGTAGGTTGTATGTTTAGTTATTTTTTTTTACTCTCTATGCAAGTAGTTTAATCTTTTTTTTTTCATTTTGTAATTTTTAAGTTTTTGGCCCATTCTGGGTTGTAAATACTAAATGGATCCTCAAGGTTCTTAAATCCGTAGTGAGAACTATGTGCCTGGATGTAATTCAAGATGATCCCATGTATATAGTTTTATTTTCTTTGTTTTTGGTAAGAGAAGTGATAGTCATCATTCTAAAGTTTTGATGTAAGGAGGGTACAGAGAACAGGGGGCCAAGGCACTCCTAGCTATCTAGACCAACCTTGCAGAACAACACGCAAGAAACAACACAAGAAGGAGAGAATAAACAACAAATAATTTATTAATTCATCAAACTCAATACATTCCAAGCTGTAATGCATTCCTAGTTTTGTCCATATACATTTAGATGCTTTACAGAATGATCATATTACATGCTAGGTCACAAACCTACCATCAAATATCTTAAATCTATCTTCTATCCAAGAAACCTTACCAACTCTCCCATATCAAAACTCCTCTCAAGACTAAGAACAAAAACCAAACATATAGAAGATTCCACCAAAGAGGTCGGCACTCAAATCCCAAAGAAAGACCCAAATTTAGGTCCACACATATCCCAATGAGAAACCCCACATTAATTACACCATGGAAATTAAATGTAGAAGTCAGCTAGATCAGGATAAACAACTCAACAAGAAGATAACCGAGAAACATGAACAACTTGGTAAGAAGGTAATCGAGTGACATAAATGACTCAGTGAAAGAACCCACCAAGTAGCCAACATACACCAAGACCCATTGGTAAAGAAAGACAAAACAAGTAACTGAGCAACAACGGTTACCGAGCACTTAACCGAGCAGCCTCCGAACAAGCTAAAGAACTAAAACAAACATATTTTTGGTTGATCAGGATTTCCAAGAACCCAAGATGCTCCTACATAAGACACCTGAAGTTACAAGAAATGATTCTATGAATCATGTGTCAAGTCCAAACTTAAATGAATCCAACTAAAATTGAGAAATCCAAGATGAGTCCTCAATCGATCTATTCTTCCATTTTATCAAATACTCCATGTATTCCTTTCCTCTTGTACTTTCAGCAACTCGTTGTTTCAAATATGTTCAACTTCTTCTATCTGTTTCTTAGGATAATCACTCGCTACTGTCACTTCTTTGTCAGGTTCATGATATTCATACAAGTCTGAAATATTCTATATAGGTGATATATCCATGTCATCAGGAAATTCCACTTCATAAGTATTTTCACTATCGAGTCTTCTCAATATTTTGCAAGGACCAAATTTCTTCATCTTCAATTTTCCATGTGTTCTAATAGGAAATTTTCCTTTCTTTGAATGAACCATTACTACATCACCAACTTCAAAATTTTTATGTCTCCTTGATTTATTTTCACTATCTTTGTATTTATGATTACTTTTCTCCAACTTCTATTTTACATCCTCATGCAATGTCTTCATGAACTCAGCAAACTTTTCTTCTTCAGCACTTCTTTTTTCCTCTCTAGCAATATCTCTCAAGTTTTATATACCTCTTGGTTGTGTGCCATGAACAATCTCAAAATGCATCTTTCTAGTACTTCTATTTACTGAACTGTTGTATGCAAACTCTACTTGTGCCAACATCAAATCCCAATTACTCAGTGTGTCTCCAACTAAACATATTAACAAGTTACCCAAACTTCAGTTTACAACCTTTTTTTATCCATCAGTCTATGGATGAAATGTACAACTATACGTCAACTCAGTGTCTAACTTCTTCCAAAGTGTTTTCCAAAAATAGCTAACAAACTTACTATCTCGGTCAGAGATAATACTTCTCAGAAATCCATACAATCTGAGAATCTCCTTAAAGAAAAGATCTACTATATGTGATACATTGAATATTTTTCTATATAGTATGGAATGTGTCATTTTAGAAAATCTATCCACAACAAAAAATATGGAATCACTACCTCTTGCTATCCTCGGTAAGCCAAGAACAAAATCAATGTTGATATAACTCCAAGGTTTCTTAGGAATAGTAATCAGAGTATACAAACTAGTATTTTGACTTACTCATTTTGTAACTTGAAAAATTCCACAACTATTCACAAATTTTTGAACATCCTTATACACTTGAGGTCAAAATAACCTTTCCTTTAGAAAACTCAATGTTTTATCAATACCAAAATGTCCAGCCAAACCACTACTATGTTTTTCCTTTATCAAATTACTTCTCATTGATCCTCTTGGTATGCACAACTAAATACCTTTGAACAACATATCTTCCTAAATGAAATAATATTAATACTTACTTGATTGATTTGGAATAGGTTCTCTGCACAGTCTCTACTGCTCAGAAAAATCAAGATCATTTTCATACAAATGCTTCATGTCATCAAAACCAAGAACCTCAATTCTCATCTCATCCAACAAAGATCTTCTTCTACTCAATGCATCAACAAATTGGTTAGAAAATCCACTATTATTCTTAATCACTAATGTGAAACTCTAAAAATAATCTACCCATTTCATATGTCTCTAATTTAACTTATTTAACTACCCAAATATTGTAAAGCCTTATGATCAGTATACAACACAAATTCACTTAGCATCAAATAATGTCTCCATTTCTTCAGAGCTTGAACAATAGAATATAATTATTGATCATAGAAAAAATATTTCCTTTTAGCATCATTCAAAATTTCACTAAAGAAAGAAACATGTTTACCTTCTTTGGTCAACACAGCTCCTATTGCACTGCCACTTGCATCACATTCAACTTGAAACACCTTATTAAAATTAGGTAAGGCTAACACAGGTAATTCAGAAACCTTTTGCTATTGGAAAGTTGACTATACTAAATTATTTGACTTTATTTAGTGTTTTAATTATGGAAACAAAGTCATATGAATTTTTGGAGTCAGCACACATTATCAGAAGATCATAAATTGGCTAAGTATAGAAAATAGGATAGAGCAAGGAATAGATTGTTATAGTTTTGATTAGCATGTGTACATCTAATATCCAAATGATATGTGCCTTTGAGTATAATCTTATGAGTATGTTTACATGCTAATTCTAAGATAGCATGATCAGATCTGCAAGTATGAAGAAGATATAGCCAATTGAAGAGGTACAACCAGTGAATGTCAGAACAGGACAGAGATCATGGAAAGAGCCGACAGAGATTGTTTTGGCGTGGATGTTGCACTCATCCTCAATAATTGTGCCTTTGGATTAGTTATTTTTAGTGACCTAAAAACCTATGGTTAAAATTTCATGACTTGATTCATCGGGGTTAATTAGTTAGAGCTATTTTGGTGAAGCCAACTATGTGAAAAGACGTGTCTATTCGGTTTGAGTAAAGCAGTTATAATTTATGTTAAGCTGACTTAATGAAGGGTTGCATGGATATGTAAGTGATCAATATAGATGTTAAAAGGTTTCCTAATGCTGACATGTTCATGCCCTTTGAGAAAGTACTTATAGAAGGTCATTTGTGATGGGAAAAGTTGCGGAAGCCAGAGATAAGAAAAGCATAACAGAGTGTAAAAATAGCAGAGATATATCTATCATATGTTGATGATATAGATATTGAAGTAGAAGCTTTCAAAGTGAAGATAAGATTGTTATAGTGCTTTACAAGAGGTTAAAGCATCAGTTCACAAAAGGAACTGATTAGACAAGCAGTGTCACGGCAGCAGTTTATCTTGCAGATACAATGTGTATCAAATATCCAGAAGGTTGTAGCCTTCACCATTTGGACAGTGAGTCCTTGGACAGTGAGTCCACCACCCCTAATAGGTTTATTGTAAAATAATCCTAATAGGTTTTTACCCTTAACAAGGTCACTGTACTTCATGTATTGTAAAGACAACTCCTAACAGGGTTAAGGATCTTCTAACAAGGATCATAAGACACTAGTACAAAATATTTGTGGGTACTAATTCCCACTGGGGTTT
>MU227900.1:1376496-1430674 GCA_018584345.1 Thuja plicata
AAGGATCATAAGACACTAGTACAAAATATTTGTGGGTACTAATTCCCACCAGGGTTTTCACCTACATTGGGTTTCCCCGTAATCATATATGGTGTTATGTGTTGTGTATATTTATCTTACTTGCATTTATATTCAAGTTCAGTACATAAGCATTTAAGTAAAGATTCAGATAATAAGAAAAAGTATTAATTGGTAGATCACTGATTCACCCCCCCTCTCATTTATCCTATTCCTAACATTTGCTTCAAAGTCTCAAAACTTTTGTCAGCTCCATGTGTCCATTTGAATTCTCTTTTGTCTCCTCTCATTGTCTCAGTCATAGCATTACAAATAGAACTAAAATTTCTGATAAACTTCCTATAAAAACTTGCCAATCCATGAAATGATCTTGCCTTATTGAAATTCTTAGGTGTAGGCCAATTAAGTATAGCTTCAACCTTCTCAGGATCCATCATCAAACCATTAGCTAAAATCACAAAACCTAAATACACAAGTTCTTCTTTCATGAAGGAATACTTTTTCAGATTTATCAACAACGTTTCCTCTTTCAACCTCTAAAATACTTGTCTTATATGCTCTTCTCTAGTCATACTAAATATCATAATATCATCGAAGCATACAATCACATATTTATTCAATATTTTCTTCAAAACTTCATTCATTAACCTCATAAATGTACTCAATGCATTAGTTAAACCAAAGGCCATAACCAACCACTCATACAAACCTTCTTTTGTTTTGAAAGTAGTCTTCCACTCATCCCCTTCTCTGATTCTGATATGAGGATATCCACTCTTCAAATTAATTTTGGTAAAATATCTTGCTCCACTCAAACAATCCATTATATCATCCATCCTCAGTATAGGAAACCTATACTTAACTGTGATCTTATTGATTTCTCTTGAATCAGTGCACATTTTTCATTCTCCATTCTTCTTAGGTGCCAATACATGTAGTACTGCACATGGACTCAAACTTTCTCTGATCAAACCCCTGTTCAACAACTCATGAACTTGTTCGTTAAGCTCTTCATTCTCATTTGGTGTCAACCGATGTGGTGCCTTGTTCGGTAAACTAGCTCCAGGAATTAGATCCATACAATGATTAATATCTCTAATTGGTGGAAAACCATTAGGTACATTATCTAAAATGATCTCCTTGTACTCGGTAAGAAATTTCTCAACCTCTCCTGGAATTTTATCTTTTGTATTCTTACTCGGTTGGTTAGGAATCAAAGCATAATAAATATCATCTCTTTTTAAATCCTTAACAAACTATCTACCTTCCATCAAACAAACTTTCACAGATGTACATATCTCACCAACAAATTCTTCAACCAAAGGTAACAAGATTTGTTTATTACCATCATCCCAAATAGTATATATATTCATTCTTCCAATATGTGTAGCATGTCTATAATACTACCAAGGTCTACCCAACAAAATATGACAATAATCCATTGGCATAATATCACACAACACCTTATCATAATACTTCCCTATTTTTAGGTTCACAAAACATTGTTCACTCACCATTAATGTATGCTCATCCTGGATCCATGAAATCTGATATGTCTTTGGATGCTTCATTCTTTCTAACTATAATTTTGTGACCATTTTCTCAGATGCTAGATTCTCCAAGCTTCCACTATCAACAATTTCTAAACTTTATCTGCAACTCTACATCTGGTCTTGAATAGACTTTTCCTGGCAGGGTCTTTCTTATCTTTCTCACTCCATAGTATCCTTCTGATCATTAGATTTCCTGCCTTTCTAGGTTCATTCGGTGACTCCTCTTGCACCAACGCATTTCTGCTACTACCAACCTTCTTGTTTGCATGTGTGCACTGAAAAGATCTATGTCCTTCCTCACCACAATTGCAACAAGTTCCTTGGAACCCTTTTCTTCTATAACCACCTTAGGATTAATTACCTCTTCCTCATAATGAACTTCCACCTCTCCATTTGGTCTTTCCTTTGTATTGATATGTGTCTGAAATTGACTTGTCTAGTTTAGATCTACTATTTTCACCATGAGATCTACCTCTTCCTCTAGGGAACCTACCACCTTTACCTCTTTCCCTTTGTTAATATCTCTTGTTTAATTTCTCCGTCGATTTTAGGGAAAACTATTATGCCTCTTCAATGCTTTCCATCTTTACCAAGTTGGTCTCATCTTGTATAGAACTTCTTAATCCATTCAGATATCTTTCTATTCTTTCCACTTCATCTTTAACATGTCCAGATCTAATGTCTAAACTGTAGAATTCTTCAGTATATTCTTTTACCAATCTATATTTCTACTTCAAACTTTCCATTCTCCTAATCAGGTTGATATGGTAATCATAAGGTAGAAATTTTCCTTTCAATTTGTTTATCATTTTATCTCATACCTTGATCTTGTCTTTACCCTTCTTCTTCTGATCCAATTGAAAATGTTCCCACCATAAGGATGCATGACCTTTCAACTTTGTTCTTTCAATCTTCACCTTCTTCTCCTCTGATACATTCTCATACTCAAAGTATTTTTCCATCTCAGTTATCCAGTTTATCAATTTATCAGAATCCAATTTTCCACTATATTCAGGAGGATTAAACTGAGGTGTAGACTTCAAACTTGTCAAAGATTGTAAGAATCTCTCTTCTTCCTGATCCATCATAGGTGTAGGTGTACCTTCTCCTTGGACTTCTTCCAATTCATCATCACTAACATCTTCAAGATGTCTTCCTTTGTGTTGGGTTGTCTCAATAGCTTCCAATATTGCAGCCTTTTGTCTTAGCATATCAGCTAGACCTGGATCTACATTTCCTCTCCCATGAACCATCTTGAAACCCTCAAAAATTGTAGGTTAGATCACAATACTCTGCCCCACAACAATATCCACCAATTAGGGTTAGGGATTAAAATAAGGAACTTGATCTAACCTTCACTCTGATACCACTTGACACAAGGAGGGTATGGAGAACAGGGGCCCAAGGCACTCCCAGGTATCCAGACCAACCTTGCAAAACAACATGTAAGAAACAACACAAGAAGGAGAGAAGAAACAACAAATACTTTATTAATTCATGAAACTCAATACATGTCAGGTTATAAGGTCTTCCCAATTTCAAAAATATATATTCATATGTTTTATAGAATGATCTTATTACATGTGAGGTCATAGACCTGCCATCAAATGTCTTAACTCTATCTTCTATCTAAGAACCCTTACCGACTCTCTCCTCCCAAAAATCCTCTCAAGACTAAGAACATAAACCAAATATATAAAAGAGTACACCAAAGAGGTCGACAGACAAATCCCAAAGAAAGACCCAAATTTAGGTTGACACATATCCCAATGAGAAACACCACATTAATTACACCAGAGA
Source organism: Thuja plicata (assembly GCA_018584345.1). NCBI lineage: Eukaryota > Viridiplantae > Streptophyta > Pinopsida > Cupressales > Cupressaceae > Thuja > Thuja plicata. The sequence goes on from MU227900.1 coordinate 1,379,868, forward strand.
AATTAAATGCAGAAGTCAGCCAGATAAGGATAAACAACTTAGTAAGAAGATAACCGAGCAACAAGAACAACTCTATAAGAAGGTAACCGAGGGATAGAAATGACTTAGTGAAAGAACCTATCGAGAAGCCAACATACACCAAGACCTGTTAGTAGAGAAATACATAACAAGTAACTGGGCAACAACAGTTAACAAGCACTTTATAGAGAAACCTCCAAACAAGCTAAAGAACTCAAAAAAAAAAAAAATTGGTTGATCAGGATTGCCAAGAACCCAAGATTCTCTTGCATGAAGTTCTTACCCTAGGTGAGCTTGGTAATAGTCTGACTAGGGAAGAAAGTGAGAAATATGTTATGAGTGCATTGGTTGAACAAGTCTATTTAGTCAGGATGAATCTACTCTTGTAGGTTCACTGAGTGTGGAAGATTAAATTGTTGATGGGTGTTAGAGATTTTTCTTGCAGAATCAAAATATATCAATAACTAACTAGCTGTATAACTCCCAACTCCTGATTCTAACATGACAAAGTCTAAATGATGAGGATTAATCCTCCTTCTTTGATCTCAATAGACTTAGGTGGGTGTAGCTTCAATAGATTACTGCTTCTCAGTAACTATAATAGTGGATCATGGGTTACACTAATTTTCCTATTTCCTTCACTACAACAACTGATAGAACACCTTTTACATGACCATAATCAGTTTAACACAGAGCTTAACAAGCCAGACCATGATCATAACAATAGAAAACAACAATGAAACAAGGATTCTCATCCTTCTTCTTTTTAGAGTTCTTGACTCAGGAGGGCTAACCTAATGATTCTATCTCCAAGGTAACAACAAACCAAATTGTATTCTTTGATACAACTATATAATTTCTTAATAAAAAAAAAGTAAATGATTGTTTTGTTTTTAGATTCATGATGAATAATTATTTATCAAACCCTAACTAGTCCCTAATCTCGGGCATAGAGTCAAATGAGATATCAATTCACAGAAACTAATTAATGGAAATACACATGTAGTCCAGATAGAGTTCCTTACAAACTATCTTCTCATTCCCATACCCCTGTATCAAATGCTTACATTAATGTCTAACCCTCTAGAACTACTCATGAGATTTACTCCCTCCTTGAAAGAAACTTATAAGTAATTGAACAGTTACCTTATAACTGGTATATTTAAAATGCCTTAAAACTTAAACATAAAAGAGTATAAACAAAAAATACAGGAAGACAACAATGATATGGAAAATGAAACTCCACTATATTTTATTAATATGCTCCTGCTTCAATACATTCAGAAAGACTAAAAGCCTAAAAACTTAGACAAAAATGAGAAAATTTCATTGCAGTTGTATATTTTCACCATCCTTTACATTATGTTACAACATTCTATTTATAGAGCACTATCCATCTTGGAATCTTTAAAGAGAAATTATGCAACAAGCTTCAGATGGCTAGGCTAAACCCTAAGGTGCTAGAAGACAAAAATAGAGTTTACACCTTGAGGCGATGGAGAAAATACTTGAGTATATAATTTGATATGATTTGAGGATTTTGGTAGTTGGAACCTTTGTCCATGAATATTCTAGATAACCTCATGTAGTTATTGCGAGACCTAGTGACCACCAATACAGGCTAACTTACACTAATCCTTTTGATGATTATCCTCCCTGTTCTCATAGATTAGGTGCCAGTATCCACTTCACTCCTCGTCCAATACATCTAGGTCAATGGCTACAAAATTTTTGTTCTTGGTCTTTGTTCTGACATCCAATTCTACAACCTCTACCTCTGAAGGCCAATTAAAACTTTCTATACTCTGAATTTGTGCCTTCTGCCTATCCCATCTAGCATCGGTTATGACCTTAACATCTACTACAAACTTGATAAATTTTGCCTCTACTTTGAACACCTCATCCAAGGTCTTATTAAACATATCCATTTCTAGGGAAACACTATCTATTATAAAGGCCTCTTTAATAGGAAATAAAGTGTCAAACTTATTCTTCCACTATGTTATTGCTTTAATCTTATTATCTTCTCCCTTTATTGGAGGAATAAATCTATTATAATCTGGCCCAAACATGTTGATCCTAGCATGTATCTAATTTTCTTTGACTTTGAAGAAAGACAAAGTGGCTCCAATCTACTCAATTTCTTCTCCTACCTTACTACAAATCTCAGGGAGATCAACGTTATGTGGCTGTAAGGCTCCCAATCTTTCAAAAAGTGATGTCCTTCCTAACCAAGTACCAAAATAAGGACTTAAAGTTGCAATATGGTTATTGACCTCTATTTCTAGGTCAAGTAGCTTACTGTAAGAATTATGTACCAAATCAACTTTTCCTTTTAGGACATCAATCCTATGTTGCAAGATCTTCCACAGGGCTTCTAAAGCCATTTTATTATGATCTTTGTCCACTTGCTTTGTTCCAATTGAAACATCTTTTGTGGTCTTAGTTTATGCATCCACTACCTATTTAGGTGGATCAAGGATAGCCTTGGGGGCCTCTTGAATCCTCTTATTCAATTCATCCACCTGACCTTCTAATTCCTTGATCTTAATCAAGCATACTTCCATGTCCTTCACCACATCACTTGATTGATCAAAAATCTTCTGGAATCTCTTGGAAATCTGATCTGTTTTAGCCTCATTGATATGTGCAAAATGGGTGATAGCTTGAGATATCTCTAGGTCACTAGTATTATGGATAGACCAAATGATCTTATCCCCATCCATTTTCTCTTGCACACTGATCAAGGATGGATTTTGTATCTTAGGGGCCAATGACCACATAGTTAAAGTCTGGGATCATGGATCATATCCACATCCCTTGATCATTTCTCCAATCTGTGTCTCTGAGGATAGATTTGCATCAGGTTTCCTTCTGATTTGATCAATTATGAAGGCTAAAGATAGATCCCAACCAGGTCCAAGAGACATTCCACTAGATTTAACTAGTAGCCTAGCATCATCAGGTGTCATGGTTTCCGTTTCAAGGTCATATACTTGCAAGGCCTACAAATCTTCACTTGGCACTGAAATCTCCTCTATCAGCTATAATTGTGCCCCTACTTCATGCTGCTTTATCCAAATTAATAAATTCTTGAACTTCTCTATTTTGATGAATGCATCATATTTCAAGAATGCAGATTGGTGGATTTCTCTTTCATCCTAGCATAACAAAAGGTGTATTTAAATTTCTCTTGATCATCCTTTTTAACTTTCTTTCCTTCCCTGATTGTTTTTCTAAGGTGGTGGTCATACAATTTTTTACCAGTGATTAGGGCACTCACCTTATCTTTTTTATTCTCCTGTGCCTTGGCATGAGAAGGCTCCCCTTATTCCACCTTTTGTTTCTTTTTAGGGGGCTCACCAGTCACCTTAGTATCAGGCACCTTTGTAAGGTCTACCTCTATATTCTACTCTATTGAGGGTGGCTGATCCATGGGAGGAGGGATATGAACTGAATAGCCTCCTTCACTATCTTCTTCATACTATGAGAAAGAGTGCTTCTCAGGGCCTCTTTCCTTGTCTTCTATCAACCCCTCAAGCTAATTGTATAATGTATTATAAGACTCCAGAATTTTATTGAGTCTCTACAAGTAAGGTAGTCCAGGAAAGAAACCTCCAAAGGGAATCCCCTTTTTCTTTATTTGTTGTTCCAGGCTCACTAGGTCCTGATATTGATCTCCTCTTCTTGCCACCTCATCTTACTCCAAGATGTTTCTTATGAGATCCTCTTCCACACACTCCTCATGCTCTTTGATAGTAGTGATGGTTGGGGTTAGCAATTTCTTTGCACTTTTTATAAAACCCTCAAGATCTATATACCTATACAAGGCCACATTCCTTCTGTAATGGCCCAACACTTATTCATTGAATCAAATGCTCTTTTTTCCAATAGTGAAGTTAGTAGCCTTGAACTGCCGAGGTGTAAAAGTACCCTTCCTATGTGGAGCCAGGTGTTCTTTATCTGTCACCATTAATTGTCAGATAAAATCCATTATAGCTATCCTTGGGGGCACATATTTAGGTAGTATGTGTGGGGGCTAGGAACATCCATAGACCCTCATCAAAGTAAAGTTCTTCCCATAGTAGAAATGTCCCTATTTATGATCTCATGGCCACTTATCAACAGACTAACAAGGTCTAAGAAGTTGCAGCACCCTCATTGATAATTTGGTCATATTCACACCTAGGAGATTTAGAATTGGATATGCAATCCAGTTCTAATAACCATAAAACTCATGCTCATTGGAAGTATAATTCCAAACCTTAACCCATAGTTGCACAAGTTTTTGCTTATCATTGAACATCATCCTTGGCCTCAAATTGTGTACATCTATGCTATTGATATTAAAAAATAAAATTAAACACATCAAAATGGAATGATGCAAAAATTTAGGGTTTGGTTTACTACAGACATCTACAAGGCCTTGATGTACTTGGTCAATAACATACTAAATATAATAAAAATTAGTTTTAGCATGAGAATTTTGGAGGTCAAAAATGATCATTAAAATGTCTGCAGATATCCTTTCACTTCCCCCGTCTTTCCCCAAAACCCTATATAGCCCATAATCAATGTACTTCATATAAAAGCTCAAATCCTTGTAAAACTATGGGGCAATAGAATTTGGTATGGGAGCTATATAATTCCTATTTCATTTGGGCACATGACCCTGGATTAATCTGACAATAATGGTTTCTTCTCTAACATACTGATTCTCTAACTTTGTTAAATCAATCTCTGTGGTGCAAGGATGATATATGTCAAAAGCCTTCATGACTGATGCCCTATCCAATGTAACTAAAGTTGTGCCATCACTTTTCCTAATGGCTCTAGAAAGAGAATCATATTCCCTAGCAAGCTAAATCAGTAAGTCTACGTCTACAAAGACATCTGGGACAATCAACTTTGCTAATGCTGATGTCCAGGGATTGGAAATTGGAATTTTATTATCCCTATTACTATAGAAATAGTTAAATAGATGATAACCAAAAAACCCAGGAGTACATGCATCTCTACAGTTTTCCTTATCATCAGAGAGGAGTTCATCATTTACCTTTTTCCCTTGGTTTGTTCTTGGTAATAGAGCTACAAATTCATTAGAATGGTTCATCTTGCCCTTCTGATCATCCTCTAATTTTTTATTTATTTTTCTAGTTGAGGCCCCACTTGGTGCTGCTTGACTCATTGTAACTGATCTCCACTGATTAATATTTTTTTTTATACAAACTTTTCCTTACAACCTGTCCTCAAATTTAGACAATTGCTCACTTCTGAAAGTGCTCAAACTTATGCAATTTCTATCTCTGCACTCTGAAAACTTTGGTAAATTGAAATGAACAAAGGCAACATCTATTTATTTCCAAGAAATCAATGCACAAGTCTAGTCAAGATCATGAAATTGTTACTCAGTCACTTCTGTAATTACTCTGTATGTCTTGACATCAATTTTTCATAGTCATGGTACCTTGAGGTTGACAAGACTTCAAACTTGAAAAACCCACTTGGATAGGTCATGAGTACTTTTTTAGTTTTAAAACCCTATTATACGTGATTAAACTTTAAATTCAATCGATGAATGGATAGTTTCCCTTACCTTTTACAGCTCAGCAGATCTCTTACACTCTATCAAAATCTTTCCCTTTTCGTAGGCTAGCTTTTTTACTTCATGGCACAAGAACAAACCCATGTAACCTTACCTTAATCTTACCATAGTTCTTTTCAAGATTGCATGACTGTATTGTCTCTATGTTGCTAAGAATTTAGCTTTACCCAGGTTTCATTGTGAGATTCAACGTGGACCACACGATTGGATCTTCATCAATGCCTTGCACCGAGTCTCTAAATAATCTTGCACTTTCTCAATTTTCTAAGAGATTACACGACTATATTTGATCTCATTTTAATCTAATGGTTTGCGCTAAATCTCCCAAGATTTGGATTCAACTCTAGTTTGTCATGAGATGACATGAGTACAAGCTATCATTGAGTCGCTAGATAAATTACTTAACCTTAGGTTTACTCTGAGACTTTATGAACACCATATATCTCTACAACACTTAAACACATGTCAGCATCATAATCACTATCTCTTGATCAATGAAGGTTTCATGACTTTTTGAATTCTTCCAGCTATTCAGTGCTAACCACCAGATTTGATCTTTATCAACGGTTCTGATTTACTCATATCAACTTGACCTGGCTCTGACTTAACCATAACTAACCATGTTTCTTTGGGAGAATTAGCAACTAAGAAAACTTGGAGTTTCTGAATGATTTTATTAACTCAGGTTCTATTTAGACATCACGCGCCAACCCTTAGATCTTATCTCGATCAACAATCATCATTAAGTCTCTCAAGCTTTTTGTACTTCATCAAATCCTTCCGAGATCCCGCTGTAACCCTTGATTTATTTTCAATCTGATGGTCTACACTGAATCTCATAACCTTTCACTTAACTACACTTTTCTTCCGAGATCTCACAATTGGGTTATCTCTGAGTATCAAAAAGAAACTTTACTTAACCTTACTTTAACCCAAGTTTATCTAGCAACCGCATAACAAGCTTTATCTCTGAATCACTGAAAGATTCATTAACTCATGATTCAATTGGGATATTAGGTGAAGGCCACATGATCAAGTCTAGGATGACACAAGATCTACGACTATCTCTTAATCGCTGGAAGAAACTTTGACCTTGGAATTTGTTCATAGATTACGTGACACCCACTCATCTTAGAAAAGATCAACGATCAACGTTAAATCTCTAAAGCATTTTCTTAACTCTAATTTCTTTTGGAGACAATGTGACTAAAGAAGAACAAACTCAATCATAACCTCAGGTAATATCTCAAAACTTCACGACTAAGTAAATTTGAAGTCGCTAAATAATTTTATAACTTGAGTTAGATTATGAGATAAAGCGCTCACCATATGATCAAAACTATATCCATAGTTGTCGTCGAATCTCTAAAGCTTTGATCCATCTCTATAATCATCTCACAATTATGCACCAACCACACGATCAAACCAAGATCAATCGGTGTTGCTGAGTCTTTGAATGGCTTAAAGCATATTATTTTTATCTCGAGATTAAGAGATACAATCTATCTCCAAGTCGCTAAAAAAAATAAAACATTTGGTTCACTTTGTGAGATAAGGAGATAAAATCTTCCACTTAAAGCACATGACTTAAAAGATTTAAGTTACTTGACAAAAAGGTAATTTTAGATTAGAATAAGGCTGAGAACACAAATACAAGGACAAGGAAAAAAATAACCTAGGAAAAAAATAACCTAGGGCTTAGGGTTTTCACACTTTTACCTTGCTTTGCTCAGATCATAGACATTTGTAGGAAAAAATTAAGGGCATACTTGGAACAGATCTTAACATTTTAGGAAAAATAACACTGGAACCCAAATATTTATAGCAAAACTCAGAAAACTAGAAATATGTCCAACAATGGTAACTGGGTCTTTGGAAGAAAGTGGTGTTCTTGGTGACTTACTTCATATTAGGGTTTGAGAGTACCCTAGGAGGTCTAGAAGAGAGACCTTAGATAAAAGTCAGGCTGACTCTAGGAAGAAGGAACTAAGTCATCCCATCACTTCTCCAAAGACTCAAATTGTGTATCAAGTTTATTCAAAAGGTCCTCTATCTAATCAGAAATAGTGGTGTCTTTATTTACTTGAAAAATTGGCATAATCTTCCCAAGCGTATCAACTAATTTAGAAATTAATCTGCTACCTTTCTCACTCTTATTCAATTCTTTTTCTTTATCCTTTGCATAAGCTAACACTAAAAATTTCATGAGTTCCTCTTCTTCCATATTCTTTGGGTCGATAGGTCCATGTAGGTCTGATAATTCAAAATAATCTCTTGCCAACAATGTATCTGCCTTACTGACTAATGACCCACTTTATGTCTGTAAATGATTTTTTTGTTCCTTAGGCTTCCTCAACTCATCTTCATTATGAACTTCTAATTGTTTTTCCTTCTCCTCTATAGTCATATCCATTGCATCAAGATCGTGAACATCACTAATATGTTCATCAATCTCCTTTCCCTTCTCAACCTCAACAAGATTATTTGCAGTGTATCCTCTTCCTATGATAATTTCTCTAATTTCATCTTCTCCCATCACATTATATGGATCTTTAAAGGGATATTTTTTCTTTTTCTTTTCCCTGTGGATCTTTAGAATCTTTTTCATCAAGAGTAATAGGTACTCTAGCAATGAATAGGTATGGTTCCTCAACTGTTGAAATGAATTGATCATCAATGAAATTTTTTCCTTTGTCCTCTTAGTCCTTGGCTCTTTCCTTGTCGATGCATCAAGACCAACCTCTATAAGAATTTTACTGATAATATTATCAGACTCTGCAATACTCTCATCTGACTTTCCATCCATCAACATGTTAATTCTTTTCTTTGTAAGCAGTATCTTCTTTACTTCTTCAATTAGATTTTTCATTTTGGTGTAGGAGCACCCTTAAGGTCTATTGAAAGATCTTAATCAGTTTTGGCCTGTAGGTTGGTTTGGCCAACCATCCATGAATAAGGAATAAAATATAAATTCCCTAGTGTGTGTTTTTAGGTGTGTTTAGGTTTGGAAAGATTAGGGTTGTGGTATTTGAGATTAGTTGATTCAAGGAGTTCCTAGGATTCAAAAGGCCTAGAAGTCAACTCAAAATTCAAAGAGTTGACCAAAGTCCCAAATTAGGAAGTATTGTAGTGTTTAGGTTTTTTCTAACCATTTGAGGTCAATTGGTAAAGTTTGGAACCAAATAGGACACTCCAAAAGTGTAAGTTGAAATTTTGACAAAAGTTGAAATGACAACTTTTAAAGTTGTCATGATAACATTTCCTAGATATTAGGAATTGGCCATGAAGGTGCCCAAATCCCAACCAAATGGTCTAGACATATGGGATAGGATTATTTATGCAAGGAAGGAAGAATTTAGAGTGTAAATTTGTGATAGAGCCATCATCCATCACTTTATTGGATTGAATGGACTGAATGAATGATTGGATAGTGTTTTCAATGTAGTTTCCAAGCTTTGTGTGGTGTTAGTTTAGTAGTTTGTACATTCTGGTTAAGTTTTGTCAAATTATTTGTGTTTTGCAAGTTCATTGGCTAGTTTTGGTCCAGTTATGTAAATAATGGGTTTCTTTCGAGTTCTCGTAGCTCAAACTCCATGAGAACTTTGAATCCACTAGAAACTTGTATATACTATGTAGATATGGCTTTTGGAGTGTGTGAGTGTAGGGAAAGCTCGAGAACATTCAGGCCCTAGGTGAGTGGTGAGCATTCTGGCTAGGGTATCTAAACAAGATAGTGGCAATGGAGATTGCAGAGTGATTGGTATGAGCCAATAAATATTTGAAGAGTGTAGAGGCATGTGGTGCAGACCTTCTTGTGGAGGGAGAAGTTCAGAGGAGACCAACTGAATGTAGAAAGAAGACCAAATTACCAAACTAGTCTACATGCCTTTGAAACACTTATTTTTAGGGGTTTGGTAGAAGTACATTGTACGAATAGAGGTGAGATTAGAGACCTAGAAAATATTTAAGTGTAGGAAAAACCCACAAAGAGTATGCACTTTGTTTCTAGGGTTGTTAAGGGATTTTGGAAGGAAAATCACATTTTTAGTGATTAGGAGAGCTAATAGGCCTAAAATACTAAATTGTTGAACTTGATTGGAAAATGGCTGAGGGATTCATCAAATTGGATCCATAGGAGTTGAGATAGACTTAAGGAGTGTTGGAAACTTCATCTTTGGGTAGTTGACACCATTGGAGTATTAGCAAGCTTTTGAAGCTATGGATGCAGAAAAGCTATGGAGTAAGGTATAGTGAGGGGTTTAAAGTTGGTGGGAAGTTCTTAGGGAGTTAGGGGATTGGTAAGGGAATCCTCTAGTTTGGGTAGAGAAAGAGACTCTAAGTAAGGCCAAGTGAAGATCTTGGAGAGAGGTAGAAGACTCTAGAAAGAAGAGCTCCCCATCAAATTGGTATCAGAGCCATTGAAAGTCTTGGGTGATTGAATTGGTGTAAGTCAAATTGGAGTGAGTCCATAGGTGAGTCTAGTATGGTGACCAATGTAGAGTTGGCCAAAGATTTGTTAGAGAAACAAATCAAGAATAGGATTCTTGAAGAAGAAAAGGAGGAAATGAAGATCAAGATGGCAGAAATTGTTGAGACTGCTAGTAAGTTGAGAGAATAAATGTATGAAGGGATAGATAAGGGAAAGAAATGAGTGGAAGAGGAAATAGAACTAGAGATTTATCCGCTTGTACCTAAGGAACCATTCCTCAAAGCACTCAGGGCATTGAGTGGAAAGGCTCTAGAGGGAATCCCAATATCCTCTGGCAAGATGGATGCTGAAATGGTTATAGAATGGCTTGAAGGAATGGAGAACCACTTTGGGTGTGATGGGATTATAGAGGCCCAAAAGGTGAACATAGCCAAGTCAAGGCTAAGAGGGAAAGCACTTACATAGTGGAAGTTCTTATAGGAAGAAAGAGAGAAAGAGTGTAAGAAGCCCATAACAAATTGGAAGACAATGATGGAAAAAGTGAAGGAGTATTATCTTCCAGAGGATTATGACATCCAGTTGCATAAGAAGAGACAAAATCTTAGGCAAAAAGACCTAGATGTGCCCGCCTATACTGAGGAATTCCAAAAAAATTTCCTTAGATCAAGAATCCAGGAGGAAGAAAGCGTCAAAGTGGAAAGATACCTTAATGGATTAAGGTGGAACATTCAAGAAGATCTTAGTCTCTTTACCCTGACTTCCATTCATAGTTGTTTTGAAATGGCTCTGAAGGTGGAAGAAAAACTAAATAAAAGACAAGATTCTAGCTCCAGAGGTAGAGGAAAGGGTAGAGACAACATAGGTGGCCATAGAGGAGGTTCAAGTGGTAGAGGAAATGACAATAGGGGTCAAGGAGACTACAGATATGTAGATCAGGGGAAGGAGTCAAACAATAGAGGTGGATTCAATAATAGAGGAAGGGGTTCTTACAATAGTGGCAGAGGAAGGATAGGAGGTTTTGGGAGAGGATCTCATTTCTCTTCCATGAAATGTTACAATTATGGATAGTTGGGGCACCCTACATACAGGTGTCTAGATAAACCAACATCCTCATGAGGAGAAAAGAGGATCAACTATGTCTAAGAGGAGGACAACACCAAACATTCAGAGGTCAGTCTAGATTCAAAGAAAGCTGAAAGCTTGATGCTTAAAAGGATACTAATTAAAGAACCCACTAAAGATGGACACAAGGAAAGAAGATCTCTTTTCAGAGTCAAGTGCAAGATAATGGGAAAAGTCTACAAGGTGATCATTGATTTAGGATCTACAAACAATGTTATATCAGAGGAGGCAGTAGAGAAGTTAAAGCTCACTAAAATTCCACATGAATGTCCTTAAAAAGTCACATGGTTGAATAAGGGCTAGAACATATTAGTCAATGAACAAGTGTGGGTGGAATTTTCTATTGGAAAGTATCAAGACAAGATACTATGTGATGTTTTTCCAATGGATTATTGCCATCTATTGCTTGGCAGACCATGGCAGTATGACAGAGATGCAGTCCATAATGGGAAAGACAATAAGTACACCTTCAATAAAAAAGGGGTCACTTACAAGATACAATCCATACTAGAAGAGGATACAATGGAGAAGGCATAATCCAGTGCCATGTTATTGAGTGGAAAAGAATTTCTAAGGGATATGAAGGAAGAAGAGGTGGGTTATGCAATCTTTCTAAAGCCAAAGGAGGAGGAGTCTCATGAGAAAGCACCTATACCACAGGAAGTAAGAGAAATATTGGACCAATTCAAGGACATAATTTTTGAGGGTACACCAACCACCCTTCCACCAAAGAGGGAGATAAGTCATCAAATTGACTTCATGCCAGGAGCATCTTTGCCAAACAAGGTTGCATACAAGATGACACCAGAGCAAAACAAGGAGATAACGAGACAAGTTCAAGAACTTTTGGACCAAGGGTTGATAAGGAAGAGAATTAGCCCATGTGTTGTCCTGGTGGTGTTGGCTCCTAAGAAAGGAGGTAAGTGGAGGATGTGTACTGATTCTAGGGAAATAAATAGGATTACTATCAGATATAGATTTCTAATTCCTAGAATAGAGGACTTAATGGATTGTTTGGGGGGTGCTAAGTACTTCTCTAAAATTGATTTGAAGAGTGGGTACTACCAAATTAGGATGAAAGAGGGTGATGAGTGGAATTATTCATTTAAGACCAAATAGGGGTTGTATGAATGGTTAGTGATTTCCTTTGGGCTTACCAATGCACCAAGCACCTTTATGAGGGTGATGAATGAAATCTTGAAGGATTACATTAGATTTTTTGCAGTTGTCTATTTAGATGACATCCTAATTTTTAGTAAAACTAAAGAGGATCAGATGAAACACTTGGAGTTAGTGTTGAAGAAATTGCAGGAGGAGAAACTCACCATAAACCTTGAGAAGAGTGAGTTCATAAAAGAAGAGCTAGTCTACCTTGGCTTTGTGGTTTCCAAGGGTGACTTAAAGATGGATAAGGAGAAGGTAAAGGTCATATTTAACTGGCCTAATCCTAAGAAAGGGATAGAAGTTAGAAGCTTCCATGGGTTAGCCCAATTCTATATGAAGCTCATTAGGAGATTCAGTGAGATTTGTGCTCCAGTCCTAGAGACCATAAAAGGAGGACTGAAAACAAAATTTGTGTGGACAAAGGAAGCTAATGATGGGTTTGAGAGATTGAAGAAGGAAGTGGCTACTCAGCCTATATTTCTATTACCAAGCTTTGATAAGCATTTCATTGTGGAGTGTGATGCAAGTAGCATTGTAGTGGGAGCTGTCCTCAGTCAGGAAGGCAGGCCTATGGCCTTTTTCAGTGAGAGACTCAATGAGGCTAAGTCTAGGTACTCTTCCTATGACTTGGATCTATATGCTCTTGTACAAGCCTTAAAGAAGTGGAGGCATTACATTTTTCCCAAAGAGTTTTTTGTCTTCACAAAAAACCAAGCAGTAAGTTACATTAACACTCAAGACAAGCTTAGCTTGAGACACATCAAATGGATGGAATTCCTACAGTCCTACACCTTTACCATCAAACATAAGAAGGGGGTGAAAAACAAAGTTGCAGATGCCCTTAGTAGGAGGTTTCTTACCATCCAAGAGATTCAGCTTCAAAGTACAGGGGTTGAAGGTTTTAAGGACCTATATGAGGGAGATTCAGATTTCTTAGAGATATACAAGGTGTGTCAGAATCTTGAGAATCACTTTCATAGTGATTTTGCAGAATATACACTACAAAATGGGTTGCTCTTCAAAGGCAAGAAACTATGTGTTCCAAGAGGCTCTATGAGAGATAACCTTATACAACAGAAGCACAATGGAAGCCTAAGTGGACACTTTGGATTAAATAAGACATTGGATTTAGTAGAGAGATTCTATTGGTGGCCAAAGATGCAAAAGGAAGTAAGAATGTATGTGGAGAAGTGTGGCATATGTCAGAAGAATAAAGGCACTTCATCTAATGTAGGAATTTACCATCCATTACCCATTCCAAGTAGACCTTGGGAATGCATAAGAATGGACTTAATAGTGGGGTTACCTAGGACTCCAACTGGTCTAGACAGTGTGTTTGTGGTGGTAGACAGATTTAGTAAAATGAGCCAGTTTATACCATGTAAAAAAACACATGATGCCATCCATATTGCCTATTTATTTTTCAAAGATGTAGTAAGGATCCATGACCTACCAATGAGCATTGTTACAGACAGGGATGTAAAGTTCATGGGTCACTTTTGGAAGACTGTATGGAAGAGATTAGGTACAAACTTATCTCATGGATCTACCTATCATCCTCAAATAGATGGGTAGACTGAAGTAATCAATAGGGTACTTGGGAACTTGCTTAGATGTCTGACCAAGGAGTATGGACAAAGTTGGGAGCAAGTTATCCCACAGGAAGAATTTGCCTACAATGACAGTACAAATAGAATTACAGGGAAGAGCCCATTTGAGATTGTGTATGGGGCACATCCAAGGGGTGTGATGGAACTCAGAGACCTCAAAGAATATGAGGGAATTAGTGGGCATGGTGATGATTTTGCACAATCAATGAAGGAAGTTCATGAGCAAGTGCAAAAGACCCTGATGGAAATTTGAAGGCAAAGAAAGATGAGGGAAGAAGAGAATTGTAGTTTGAAGTGGGTGAATTATTCATGGTGTTCCTAAATAAGGAAAGACTAAAGAAGGGGATACCTAGCAAGCTACAAATGAAATGAATTGGACCTTGTATGATATTGGCAAAGTATGGACCTAATGCATACAAGGTGGAGTTACCCAAGGAGATGTCAATAGCTCCAATCTTCAATGTGAAAGATTTGATCAAGTGTAAAGGGTCAGATATTGATGATATGTAGTATAGAATAGAGGTACATGAGGACATGGGATATTTATAAACTTTGGAAAAGGGAAAACCACAAGTTGAGAGGATATTGGATTCAAGGGTGAAGAAGAAAACAAGACATAAGATCTACATGGAGCATCTAGTGAAGTGGAAGCAGCAACCATAGTCAAAAGCCACTTGGATAGCTGAGAGTGAATTCAAGAAGCATGGAATCACTGAGGAGTTCCTAACACCAGCAGTACCCTAACTTGTCTTTCTTGCAGGGGGAGTATGGTGCAGGAGCACCCTTAAGGTCTATTGAAAGATCTTAATCAGTTTTGGCCTGTAGGTTGGTTTTTCCAACCATCTATGAATAAGGACTAAAATATAAATTCCCTAGTGTGTATTTTGAGGTGATTTTAGGTTTGGAAAGATTAGGGTTGTGGTATTTGAGATTAGTTGATTCAAGGAGTTCCTAGGAGTCAAAAGGCCTAGAAGTCAACTCAAAAGTCAAAGAGTTGACCAAAGTCCCAAATTGGGAATTATTGTAGTGTTTAGTTGTTTTATAACCATTCAAGGTCAATTGGTAAAGTTTGGAACCAATTAGGAAACTCCAAATGTGTAAGTTGTAATTTTGACAAAAGTTGGCAAAGTTGTCATGACAACATTTCCTAGATTTTAGGAATCGGCCATTAAGGTGCCCAAATCCTGACCAAATGGTCTAGATAGATGGGATAGGAGTATATAAGGTAAATCCAACCCTAATCTGATATTTAGTTCTCATATTGTATGGACTGGTTGCAAGGAAGGAAGAATTTATAGTGTAAATTTGTGACAGAGCCATCATCCATCACTTTATTGGATTGAATGGACTAAATGACTGATTGGATAGTGTTTGAAATGTATTTTCCAAGCTTTGTGTTGTGTTATTTTAGCATTTTGTACATTCTAGTTAAGTTTTTTCAAATTATTTGTGTTTTGCAAGTTCACTAGCCAGTTTTGGTCCAGTTATGTAAATAATGGGTTTCTTTCGAGTTCCCATGGCTCAAACTCCATGAGAACTTGGAATCCACTAGGACCTTTTATATACTATGTAGATATGGATTTTGGAGTGTGTGAGTGCAGGGAAATGTTGAGAACATTCATGCCCTAGGCGAGTGGTGAGCATTCTGGCTAGGGTATATGAACAAGACAGTGGCAATGGAGATTGCAGAGTGATTGGTATGAGCCAATAAAGATTTGAAGAGTGTAGAGGCATGTGGTGTAGACCTTCTTGTGGAAGGAGAATTTTAGAGGAGACCAACTAATTGGAGAAAGAAGACCAAATTACCAAACCAGTCTACATGCCTTTGAAAGCCTTGTTTTTAGGGGTTTGGTAGAAGTGCATTGTACGGACAGAGGTGAGATCAGAGACCTAGAAAATATTGAAGTGTAGGAAAAAAACCACAAAGACTATGCACTTTATTTCTAGGGTTGTTAAGGGATTTTGGAAGGAAAATCACATTTTCAGTGATTAGGATGGCTAATAGGCCTAAAAAGGCTACAAGGCCTAAAAGACTAAATTGTTGAACTCAATTGGAAAATGGTTGAGGGATTCATCAAATTGGATCCATAGGAGTTGAGATAGACTTAAGGAGTGTTGGAAACTTCATCTTTGTGTAGTTGAAACCATTGGAGTAATAGGAAGCTTTTGAAGCTATGGATGCAGAAAAGCTATGGAGCAAGGTATAGTGAGGGGTTTGAAGTTGGTGGGAAGTTCTTAGGGAGTTAGGGGATTGGTAAGGGAATCCTCTAGTTGGGGTAGAGAAAGAGACCCTAATTAAGGCCAAGTGAAGGTCTTGGAGAGAGATATAAGGCTCTAGAAAGAAGAGCTCCCCATCACATTTCATCATTTATAATCATAGGAAATATCCTAGATAAATATACTTCTCTTATTCTTGTTTCTTCCTCTAGAGAAATCATTCTTCTCTCTTCCAATTTATCATACAAATGATCTCGTATTTCACCCTTTATCTCAATCAATATCTTATTGAATTTGTTCAAATAAGTAATCACTCCTTTCTCTAGTCCACTTCTCTCATCCTCATCAAATAGATGATAGTACTTTTTCAGTTGAACCAACATGCCATATTTAACAATCTTATTCAAAATCTTTTCAACAAAGTTTTTATTCTTACCAATACTCATATACTTGTGCTTAACCACTCTTTCTGATGTGGCTCCTTTGTTCCTTATCTTATTCTTGGATTGATTAGAATTAGTAGAAGAATCGCCTTCATCTTATTTAGATCTTTTCTATGGAACATTACCCTTCTAATTAGATCTTCCCTTTTCTGGTAAAGACTATGATCTTTGAGTCATATTCTTCTCAGAAAGTGTAGTCGAAGCTTTAGATGCACTTCTGGATGACCTTTGATTAGGTGGCATAAAAATATGTAGAGGAGATGCTTCCTTCTCAACATCAATCAGTTCAGCATGAACTGAACTACTCTTCTCCTTCTCTTCTTCCTTCTTTCTTATCTCATCCATCTTCTCTTTACTTATACCTGTAGACACCCTAAAATGGACATACTTGCGACCATACATTAAAACACTAATTTTCATCTATTAATTAATGATTTTTTAATCATTAATTAATCATTTATTTTTTTCCAAATCCATTCCCCAAATCATTTAATCATATCCTTAAAATTAATTAAATAATTAATTTTATTTAATTAATTAACCTTAATTAATTAATCTTTATTAATTAGTTAAATTCAATTTCCTAAAGTTTAAATTTAAATATTTAAACTTATTAATTACTTATTCTAATTAAATTAATTTAATTTCACTCAACAAATTTATTCTAAATAAAACAGAATTCAATTACCTCATGTTTGAATACTTTAATTACAAAAATCAATTAAATATTTAAATAAATATTTTCTCAAGTTCAAAAAGGTAACTCTTGATCAACTTTTTCAGTTAACTAAACATCCCCTCTTCTCTCTAAGTTGAAGAGGTGGAGTTTATTGGTTGCTCCTCAGTTAACTAAAACATCACCTCTTCTCTCCAAGTTGAAGAGGTTGAGTTTATTGATTGCTTCTCCAGTTCCTTTTGATCTCAATCGTTCATCCTCTAATTTCTGGGATCCATCTCATCCATCCAAATAATTTTCCATATTCTATATAATTAGACCTTCTCAACCATTTTGAAGGATCCAGGATTTCAAGCTTTATGCACACTTACTCTTCAAAATTCTCTTGTAAAGTATCAAGCATTTTTGTGATCATATTAATAACATTTTCTCAGTGCTCCCAAGTCACAAACACTATCATTACCAATATTGAGCACCATTCATCCAACATTTCATGAGTAGAGAGAAGCAATAGAATCCTCGAGCATTGTGGTTTGCATTCGTTTATTTTTCTCTTTGATTTCTTGTTATTTTATTTTCTGTAGATTCATTCTTAGTAGTTTTAATTGCTTTCCCCCATTGCAAATCGGTGCTACTAACCCTCATTATTTGAGTTAGAGCAGGATTGGATCTGTACATTTTGGTGAATCAGACCTGAATCAAACAGCCCAATAATCACTTGCAAATTGACAAACAAAATTTCCTGGCCTCAGTCATATGGTCGTTGTTTCATTTTTTATTTTTTTTATAAATATTGTAATTTCACAATTGACCGAATATTTCTGCAATTGACAAAAGTTTGTCATAATTGATGAAAGTTTGCCACAATCGACTGGTTTATGGACAGAATTGATCTCTGTAATTTTGCAATCGCTAAAGGAATTTTGCAATTGTCAGCACATGGCCGCAATTGACAAAATAGTTTTGCAATTGACAGTAGTTTACCGCAATTGCCTAGATAATTTTACAACTAGCAGAATAATTTTGCATCTAACGGAAGAATTTCACAATTTATTTGTTTCATTATTTTATTAATCAGATATGATTTTTTCTCTTGATTTCTATGCAAGAATGAGAAAATGACATGTGAAAAAAAGATAATCAGATGCACCCCAGGTTCTAGATCACTAAAAGAAGCCATAAGAAGAACCACTCATTACCACACGCAACAAAAATCAATCTTGGCAATCACAACTAAAGATTAAAGTGAATCTTTTGACAGGTATCTCTATTCTCTCAAGAATTTTGCAAAAAAATACAAAGTTACCATTAGCCTTAACGGTCTTAATAATCATGGTGTTTATGAATATTATTCATTTTAATTGTTAGAAGTTTTTGGTACTAATCGCTTCTTGACAGCTTGTGGCATGGAAACAGTTTTAACAAAGAAAACTAAAATCAACTCATTTCTCTTTTTGGTGCTTAAAAAGAAAAGTGTATGCAAAAAATCACAAAAATACTTCTTTGATTTGGTGCTTAAAATTGAAATGGTGGTTAACAATTGAATAAAGGCAAAAAATATTTGAATTTGGTGCATCAAAAATTGAGCAAAACAATCTCATCTTTCAATTTGGTGCATAAAATTGACTTGGTGGTTAACATATTGAACAAGGAAAAGAATATTTGAATTTGGTGCATCTAAAATTGAACAAGCAATGATCATTTGGTTTGGGTTTAAAATTGAACTCGCGTGCATGTATGGATGATATCTTAGTTCACATTTGATATTTGATTCTTAATCGATTAACCTCATGTCTTGAGTCTTTGGTGCACTTGCATGATCTGTTAGATTAACAACCTTTATACTTTTTAGAGAGGCCTATCTAGGGAAAGAGCTTCTTCCTTAGAGGATGACCTTAAACTGGTAATCCTTTTGATTGGTATATAAACAAGACGTGGGCCAAAGATCTATCTTATATCCCTCCAAGCTTGGGTGAGGTGTGTTATTGATAGCTTGGATCGGGTGAGGTATCCCTAAGTAGCCAGCATGTTCAACTAGGCTCTAAAGTGAGTCACACGCGTACAAATTTCTTGGATAGACTCCATGGACACCATTAAAACCTATTTAATTAGAGACCTACCTATTTCACCTCTGAACAAATGTCCTATTATAGAGTAAGGGGTTGCATAATTTCACCCCAAGATTTGCAATATATGTGTTCCAGCATATTGTATTGATAAAAGAGATCCTCATTAGCATAGCAACAATAGCTGGAAAAGGAAAAAACATGGGCACCTACATCGTAGATCTTCATTTCCTAGTAGTGTGACAATTATTGTGTGAGCTAATGAACATACAAAGCATTGGGCCTATAATATTGCATCTTGAAACCAATTGACCTAGATTAATCTAATCATCTCTATTTTGACCAAGTGAAAACATTGCAACTTGGAAAAGTTATAGAACATACACTTTTTATTCTTGGATCTTCAAAATACTGTGTCTATTGTGCTTTCTTGTGTGATCAGTTCTCAAAATGCAAAACCTACATCTCACATTGTCAAAATGAGTCAACCGTGTTTGAAGTCTAGGGTGTCAACCAAAATCTGTTCTAGAATCAAATCACTATTCTAGAGAGATCATTTTATCAGATAGATTCCCAACTGCTATCATTTTTCAAAACTATCGCACTTTGCCGCAATTGACAAAATTTCATCGCAATTGACGAAATCTCTCCGCAATTGATGGAAGTTTACGGCAATCGAGCCTTTTATTTCTAAAATTGATTCTTTTATTTCTGCAATCATTAGAATTTTACCGCAATTGACCTAGCATTCTGCCAGAATCATCAGAATATTGTTGCAATTGACCCATAGACATGTACTTTCATTCTATCAGCAAAATTAGATTCTTCTTTTAGCACCCTTCATTTTTATCAGCCTGAAACCTTGGAAAAGATTCCCCATTTTGTGTGAAATTTCAATGTACACATCCAAGGAAATAACAAAGAATCAATGTAAATCTCAAAACATTTAGGATCATCCCTCTTTGATAGTTTGGCTATTGTTTACCATTGATAGTTCAAAATTTTTTATTATATTATCTTGATCCTTTCATCTTAGGTTCATCAATATTTATCAGTGACTTTCTCTCATCTAAGGCAAGAGTCAGAATCAATATCTTACATCACCAATCTCTGAGATCAAGAGAATTCAAATTTTTTTGCTAGAATTACACTTGTCAAAATAGGTACTTGGACTCTCCTCAAGAGGTTATCCCTTTTGTTTTCTTTACATCACTCATTTTTGTTCAAAACCTGGATAACACCACATCTTTCACACCCTATGGAAAACCTTGTACTAGTTAAAAGGATAGAAACCAACCAAATGAGTCCTACATTAACCAGTTTCCCCCGTGGGAAAAAGAGAAAGAGGACTACCCATTCAAAAACACTGATCTTTCTCTCTACATTAAGAATGTGCATCATATTCCTCATGGTCCCCATAGACCAACTATATTTCAAGATGCTACAGAGAAAGATCTCAAATACATAGATAAAGATTCTTATTTCACGCAAGTGGTTGATGTTGTTGTGGAAAGAAACCCTAAAATATTTCTAGCGATGTTGATCAAAGAGGGAGTCAAGCTCCCCATTGAATTGAATATATCAATGATATGGCTTGATAACCCACTAGCACGACAAACTACAACTCAAAACTCTCAAATAGGTTTGGTGGTGTCTCAAGTCTTATCTCTACCATCATCAACAACCACAACATTAGCACAGACCGTGTCAACCCAAACTAGCTCTGCCAATCAAGCTAGTACATCATCCACCCAAAACATGATAGGCTGCCAACTGAGTGCACCCCTACTTACTAGTTTATCTCAAGTATCAACCTCATGGCCTTTTACATCAAGCACTCAAGTTGTTTCATCAATTCCTAAAATGAGCAATAACCCATTTGTGACTACTCAAATACTGCAGTCTATCCTATCTAGCTTTAGAATTAATACTTCTCAACCGCATTGATCAATCTCTATGGATCTAAAATTTAGTCAACATAAACCAAAATCTATGAATTTATTCCAATAGTGATCCCAAAAATAGCAGCAACAACAACCTTGGACCAATCAGATTCCCCAATATCAAAATCACACTCTGGGAAATCAATACCAAATCGTGAGGAGATCATACGTCCCAATAAAATGAATGCAAAGGCAAAGCCTTATACCAACCATGACACAAAGATTCAATGCTGGGAATTTTCCTCAATCTCCAACATATATGCTAATACAACAAGTGTAGAATCTACAAACACAAATGATTGACATGAAAAATTAGGGACAAACCAGGTCTTACATAGTAAAGGACTTGTACCCCTACCCATTTTATCACTCATTCCTCACTCCAAATTTCAAGAAACTTATAGAGCGAGGAGTTAGATGTGAGAAAAACTTGGTCAAGAGAGGAATCCTTGCAAATCCTACCCAAATGAACAGCAACAAGAATGAAACAAATAAGGCCAAATAGTGGAATAAGAACAAGAATTTCACCAATGAGGGTGTCATTGATGTCAAAATAGTCAATTATGCTCAACCCAAGGATTCACTACAAGGGAAACCCATGACATATCAAAAACCTATGGTGCACACTCAGCAGATGAATACTCAGATTCAAACACCCACTACTCAAGCAATAGTTGTGTCCAACCACCAACCCAATGTGCAACACCCACAAAGGTTTCCTTTTCCTAAATGTGATTATACACCATTAGGAGAGTCGATAGAATCAACACTAAATTTTTTTATTCAAACCCATAATATCACTCTACTAGAAATTAGAGAGTAAAAACATGGTGTTGTGAAACCTAAGTGTTGGAATGATAACAACTTTTGTGAGTATCATCAGGTGAAAGGACACAATAAATCCAACTACCACCAATTGAAAAATACCATACACAATCTAATCAACCAAGGGATAATTGATGCCACAAATACCCAATCCAAGGGTAAAATCAATCACACTATCTTCAATAATACATTTAATGATCATAATAAAGGGAAAGCCTCTGAGTTTGGTGGATAGTTTAAGTGAACTATACCGATGACAACTCTGATAGCACCATAAATTGCATAAATATTTTAGACAACCAAGTTTCTACAATTACTACCAAAGATACCAATGCCAAATGTGTTGTCACAACACAACATTCAAAGGTTGTTTTTCAAGGAATATCTTCCACTTCAGCTACCCCAGCTAATCCCACAACAACTTCCAATCCACAAAATAGTCAATTAGATCAACTAAAGCACACACCTACCCAGATCTCCATGTTTGACTTATTGTGCATATCCCCACAACATAAGCAAGATTGGGATGAAGCCCATCAAAATGTAGCAGTCACACGGGACATAAATCTAGAGAATTTACAAACCATAGTTAATTACATCACTTCCAACAAGCATGCTACATTTATAGGCCATGATGTTCCACCACACAATCCTCTACACAATGATCCTCTGCATCTTCTTATTAAATTGCATAAACACACGATCCAAAGAGTCCTCATTGATGGTGGGGCTAGGTTAAACATATGTACTCTTAAAGTGATAAAAACCCTGAGCTATTCAGAATATAACATTGATGTCACGAGGAGGATAAATAGTAGGTCATATGATGAGGAAGAAAGATCATCAAAAGGTATCCTCATTCTATCGGTCAGGATAGGGCTAGTCATAAAGAACACTCCCTTTCAAATCCTAGACATTTGTTGGGATATAACATGTTGCTTAAGAGGCCATGGATACATGAAATACAAGCTTTCCCTTTAAAGTATCACCAGTGCATAAAATTTCCATAGAAAGGGGTAGAGATAATCATTGAGGGAGATTCCAACCCCTTCTAAGACAAAAACACCATGAGAAGCAGTAAAGATAATCAAGTGCCTTCAAATCATGAAACAAGCATTCCTTCCACCTCTGATTCCATTCCTAAAGACATACCAAGAAAGGGGGGTAAGATATCAATCAAAGACAAAGGGTGTACTGAGTATAGCTATGAGGAATATTTTACTATCACAAACATGCCTCAAGATCCTAGATCATATGGTATACCCCAATCGGTGGAAACACATGAAACTCTGGAAGCATTATTATTCAAGTGTCCACCAACCAAATTTCTTAGATGGGGAGACATATTTGAAGAAAGCCCCTTTGATCTAGACATAAACACTTGATTGCATAAAGACTCTCAAGAGACACCTCAAACACAAATGCCTTCTTCATAATATGGGGTTGGCTTCACTATGTTGCAAAAATTTGGAGATGATGGTAAGACAGGTCTGGGGGCAAGAAAATAAGGATTAATGGAACTATCTTTTCCCTCAACCCAAAGAAACAAAAGAGGGCTAGGGTATGGTCAAAATAGAACTAGTAAAACCATCCAAGATGTATCAGTAGATCAGGAACAAATTGCAGAATTAAACTAGGGGCAAAATTTAGAACATGTCCTAATCAATAGTATACTCTAGCGATTATTTCCATCGAAAGTCAAACCCTCTAATTCCCAATTAAACCTTAATCAAACTATCCAATACGATGCAAAAAATGAGACATCTAACAAGCATTCTAGTGTGACTAATTCCTACAAGTATGAGTGGCTATCCCTCTGTAACTCTAAGTCGCCCATCCTTGACTATTCCCCTCAATCCATCAGTATCATACAACATGATGAAATGTTTGACCAAATGACCATAGAAGACCAACCCTATATCAATAAAAATGTAGATGTCAATTCCTTAAGTGGTGCGTCCACATCCCATTCCAAGTTTGTCATAACTATCACCGTGGCTTTGTTCATCCAAATAGATTCATCCCCCACAGAGACCTTTGTCTAGTCTACCCCGAACTAATAGAATGGGCTCAACAAGGACAACCTAACATAGATCTTTTTGAGAATGATGAAGTCATTATAGACTTCATGGGGCTTTGAGAAGGCATACCATCAGGAGACCAAAAAGAAGGATTCTCCTTTAACCTAGATAGATCGACATACTTTAGGGACGAGGATCCTCTTTCCATTCACAAAAGAAAAATAAAATAACAAAGAACAGTCACTAAGTGAAAATCAAAAGGCACTTGCTAACCATAAAAAATAAAAAATAAAGGATGTATCTTTTGGAAAAAAAACCTGTCTGAGGTGCCAGAGGGTGGAAAGCTAGAACTCCCCCCCTTAACAAAAGAAAATTCAGCATTATTAGTGTTAGAATAGTCCCACATGATAATTGAGAGGGGGGGTGAATCAGTTATCAATAAATTTAATTCTTTTTCCTTCTTTAACTTTAGAATACAATAAAGAAAATGCACATTCAGATCACATAGTACACAACACAAAATTTGATTATGGGGAAACCAAATGGTAAAAACCCTGGTGGGAATTAGCACCCACAATGAACTATACTTGTTTATAGTAATCCATGTTAGAAGATATTTCAACCCTGTTAGGAGTTGTACTTTACAATGCAAAATATATAGTGACCTGGTTAAGGGTCAGACCCTGTTAGGAGTCTTTTACGAATAACCCTATTAGGGGTGAGGACTCACTGTCCAAAGCTCATTGCTTTAATGGTGAAGGCTAAAACCTTCTATAGAATAGATATGAACTATATCTGATAATGAACTATAGTGTAGACCTACTATCTTGATCAATTCCAATGGATTATAATCTTCTACTGCTTCTTAACATAGGCTCTTGATGAATGAAACACATATAATATTCTACTCTGTACATTTTCTATCTCTGTCTGTATCATTCACACTTAGCATATCACAAATGACTTGCTATAATTATCTTCCTCAAAGTATGAGATCATGGGACCTGTAAGACAACTCTTCATAAGATCTTTTTCGGCTTAACTAAGCACACAAACAATAGTACAACTGCGCAAGTATAAAATGAATAGACACGTCACTTCACTAAGTCGGCTTCACCAAATCATCTCAAACAACATGATCTTGATGTTACATGATAAGCACATTTAACCAAGCATATTTAACTCATAACTAATCATGAATATACACACACATATCCAGAAGATAGGTGCAACTCAAGAAACATGTTACATACACCAACTCTGAATAGATACTCTTCCAGACCTGTAACTGCCAATAACAAAATTACACAACTTGACTAAAACATCATATCTGGATCTGCGTGTATGAACATAACATACAAAACATGTCTACAACATGTATCTATCCACACAAGGCTTGATATCATCATTCTGATAATTACATATAGAATCATTACTATGTATTATATGTTGTCATCAATGACAAACATACAATCAATCAACTACTTAGAATCAAATCTCCAACAATCTCCCCCTTTGACATTGATGGCAACATATGATATAAAAACATCCTCTGTTCATGGTGTCCTCTTTCTTTTACAATCTTCTCAATATCCTCATCAAGGATTTTTCTACACTGTTGTAGTTCCTCTAACTATTTTTTTGTTCCATGTATATACTCCCCCAGAGTATATGATCCCCCTTAGTAAATACTCCCCCTTTGACATCAATGGAAAAGGGTGCCATAAATCATTATGCATAGCTACTACTCTAGATGTAGAATAGTCAACCATTCCTCAGTCACTTAATGACTGATGTTCTTGCTGCTTTTTCTAAATAGACTCAGGACTGGGAATTACTCCCAACTTCTCTCTGAGATACTCAAAAGTATCTTTTGATAAGGGCTTTGTGAAAATATCTTCCAATTGATCTTTGGTGCTCACATAGTCCAATTTCACTTCTTTGTCTTAAACCTTTTCTCTTAGAAAATGGTACTTGATCTCTATATGTTTTGTCTTTGCGTACATCACAGGGTTCTTAGACATGTTAATAGTGCTAGTGTTATCACAGTGAATAACAATAGTATAATCAACCTGAATTCCAAAGTCTTTAACCATCTACTTTATCCAAACCATGGTTGAACAATTAAGTGTTGTTGCAACATATTCATCTTCTGTTGTTGACTGAGAAATATAGTTTTGCTTCTTTCTTATCCAAGAAACCAACCTATCTCCAAGAAATACTGCTCCTCTTGAAGTACTTTTCCTATCATCAATACAACCTTCCCAATCTGCATATGTATACACATGAAGTTGTACATTCTCTGATTTAGGATACCATAAACCATAGTCTATAGTTCCCTTTAGATATCTGAATATCCTCTTGATTTCCATTAGGTGATTCTGCTTGGGTTCAGCTACAAATATTCCAACAATGCCAACTACATTAGATATGTTAGTTCTAGATTGAGTTAGATAAATGAGTTTTCCAATCATAGATCCTTGCAATGTCTTATCAACTGCTATACAATCATCATCTTTTGAAAGCATGCTTCCTGTTATCATAGGAGTGCATACTGGCTTAGAGTCTTCAATCTTAAAGGTCTTCAATATTTCCTTCACATATTTTGGCTGATTAATGAATATACCTTTATCTGTCTGCTTTACATTCAGTCCCAAAAAGTATTTTATAGGACCAATCATGCTCATTTCAATTTCATTTTACATTTCTTTTGCAAATGCTCTGCTAAGTTTGTCATTACCTCCAAAGATAATGTCATCAACAAATATGGCAACTAGTAGCAATCCGTCAGGTGTCCCTCTTGTGAATAGGTTACAATCTGTTGCACCTTTCTTGAATCCAATCTTGGTAAGATAGCCATCAAGTCTCTCATACAAATCTCTTGGGGCCTATTTAAGACCATAAAGTGCTTTCTTCAATATGCATACCATGTCTGGTTTATCTGAAAGATTAAATCCTTCAGGTTGTTCTATTTAGACTTCTTCCTTCAAGTCACCATTCAAAAAGGTTGACTTTACATCCATTTGATAAAATTTAAAGTCTTTGAATGTTGCATAGGCCAAGAAAAATTTAATGGCTTCCAGTCTGCTCACAGGGGCAAATTTATCAGTGTAGTCTATTCCTTCTCTCTGCGCATATCCTTTACATACCAATCTTTCTTTGTTTCTTACTACTGTACCTTCTTCATTCATCCTATTTCTGAATACCCACTTAGTTCCAATTACATTTTTGTCACTGGGTCTAGGGATCAATTCCCATGTATCATTTTTAATTATCTGATCTAATTCTTCTTTCATTGCATTCTTCCAATCAAAATCATTACAAGCATCTTTAACACTTAAAGGTTCAATCTATGAAAGTAAACATACCTCTTCATCCATTGCTAGACTTTTTTCTTTTGATCTGGTCAAAACACTGCTACTCTAATCTCAGATGATATCATCTTTAGAATGGTATCTGGATGTGAATTTAGGAACCTTAGGTGTGACTTCTTCTATAATCTATGATTCTTCTCTTCTTGATTCAGGGTCATTGCATGAGACATCAATACAATCAAACATTTCTTTAATAACAGTGGCTTTCCTGCTAGGCCTGGGTTCATCTTCAATCATAGGTGCATATTCATAGTACCTCTATTGAACCATAAACTTCTCATCAATTTTTACATGAGTACTTTCAATTACCGTTTTCAATCTCAAATTGAAACATCTGTATGCTTTTCTTTTTGTAGAGTAACCAAGGAAAATACCTCCATCACTCCTGGCATCAAACTTACCAACACCATCATCTCTCTTGATGTAGCACTTGCTGCCAAAGATTCTAAAATACTTTACTATAGGTACATTACCAAACCAAAGTTCATAGGGTGTCTTATCTGCGCCTGGCCTCAATTGAGTTTTGTTGATAGTATAGACTACTGTATTTACTGCATCTCTCCAATATGTGTGCACAACTTTTCCTTCAATCATCATAGTGTGCATTTTATCAAGTATAATCATGTTCCTCCTTTCTACTATCCCATTCTATTGTGGGGTTCTAGGTGTACTCAACTGTCTTTTTATTCCATGTTCTTCACAGTAATCATAAAACTGATCAGAGGTGAACTCTCCTCCTCTATCTAATCTCAGACATTTCAATTTTAATCTAGATTCATTCTCAATCTTAGCTTTGAATATTTTGAACTTTTCAAAGGCTTCAGACTTCTCTTTTAAGAATGCAACCCACATCATCCTTGAAAAATCATCAACAAACAAAACGAAATACCTTTCTCCGTAGTATGATCTTGTTTCAGTAGGATCACATAAATCTATATGCACTAGGTCCAATTTATTTTCAGCTGAGTTTTTCTTACTTCTAAAGGAACTCCTTACATGTTTTCCCATAACACATTCCTTGCACATTGTGTCAACTAGTCTTGCAATACTTGGAAGGTCTCTTACTGCCTTAAAATTACTTATTTTTACTATGTTATCAAAATTGATATGATAGAGTCTCTTGTGCCATAACCAACTATCATCCACTTTTGCAACAAAACAACTTACATCAGAATTGAGATGAAAAAAATTACCTTTTGTTTTGGAGCCTGATGCAATCATATCTCCATCCTTGTTTTTAATGATGCACTTGTTGTCTTTGAACTCCAAATGATAGACTTTGTCAAGTAGTTGTCCAACACTTAGAAAGTTATGTTGTAATCCATCAACATATAGAACATCATCTGTCTTGTTCTTTCCATCCAAGGTGATAGAACCTCTACCTATGATAGGCTTAGGAGTGTTATCTCCAAATCTAACCATACCACCTTTGTATTTGTCTAAATGAACAAACCTATCTTTTTCACCTATCATATGATGAGAGCATTCGCTGTCATTAATCCAATCAGTTCTGATGTCTGCTTTGGAAATTAGGGCTAACTCTTGTTCTTCCTTTTCATCTGCAATGTCCATTTCCTCGAGAAAATTTTCCATGTCTCTAAGGGAAATGAATCCACCTGAATCTTCTCCTGAATCTTCATCAGTTGCACCTTCTTCATCATGATAACATTCATTCTTATATTTAAGTTTGTAATCAGATCCGAACTTCTTGATTCTTGTGGGACACTTAGATGCAAAGTGACCAATCTTGTTGAATAAAAAACATTTGACTGGAAGTTGTCCTTCATATTTTCCTTTTCCTTTCTTTTCTCTTTTAGCAATCATAGCAATGATATCTTCTAGTTCTTCATCAACTTCTTCTTTCTCATTATGGCTAGAAATGTGTAAGGATTTCTTACTATGGACTGAGGCTTTGAAAGCTATTTCACTTTTAGGTTTAGTCTTCAATCATGATATCTCAAATGTAGAGATTTTGCTGATCAAAGTCTCTCTCTTGAAGTCTTGTGAAAATTGCATGGTTTCCTCTAGAATACTTATCTTGTTTTCATATTCTGATGTTAAAGTAGTTAGCAGCTTGTTCATTCCTTCTTCTGATATTTCTCCACCATTGTTTCTGATTCCAGAGACTACTTCATTTATCCTTTGATTGTAGGCTCTAATATTCTCTTCAGGTAACATCTCAAGACTGTTGTATTTCTTTTTCCATGTCTTCCTGTGTACATTCTTTGCTTGAATAACTCCCTCAAACATATCTTCTAAATACTTTCATATGGTGTATGCTCGATCAATTTTCTTGATCTTAGAAAATTCACAGTTGGATAACGCACTAATTAGGGATTCTTTAGCAATTGCATTATTTGTAAATGTTTCCTTTTGTCTACTAGTAGCATCATCCTTTGCAAGGTCTTTTAGAGATGGAATAACAACTTCTTGTGTATAAATTTCAAAGATCTCGAAGCCAACACACTGTAGATGTGATATCATTTAGCACCCACAATGAACTATACTTGTTTATAGTAATCCATGTTAGAAGATATTTCAACCCTATTAGGAGTTGTACTTTATAATGCAATAAGTATAGTGACCTGGTTAAGGGTCAAACCCTGTTAGGATTCTTTTACAAATAACCCTCTTAGTGGTGAGGACTCACTGTCCAAAAGCTCACTGCTTTAATGGTGAAGGCTACAACCTTCTATAGAACAGATATGCACTATATCTAATAATGAACTATAGTGTAGACCTGCTATCTTGATCAATTCCAGTGAATTATAACCTTCTATTGCTTCTTCACATAGGCTCTTGATGAATGAAACACATCTAATATTCTGCTCTGTACATTTTCTATCTCTGTCTATATCATTCACACTTAGCGTATCACATATGAATTTCTATAAGTATCTTCCTCAAATTATGAGATCATGGGACCTGTAAGAAAACTCTTCATAATTTCTTTGTTAGCTTAACTAAGCACGCAAACAATATTACAACCACGCAAGTATAAACTGAATAGATGCATTGCTTCACTAATTCGGCTTCACCAAATCATCTCAAACAACACGATCTTGATGTTACATGATAAGCGCATTTAACCAAAAATAGTTAACTCATAACTAATCATAAATATACACACGCATATCTGAAAGATAGGTGCAACTTAAGAAACATGTTACATACGTTGGCTCTGAATAGATACTCTTCCAGAATTGTAACTGCCAATAACAGAATTATACAACTTGACTGAAACATCATATCTGGATCTGTGTGTATGAACATAACATACTAAACATGTCTATAGCATGTATCTATCCATGCAAGACTTGATATCATCTATCTGATAAGTACATATAGAATCACTACTATGTATTATATGTTGTCATCAATGACAAACGTACAATCAATCAACTGCTCAGAATCAAATCTCCAACAATTAGTGGAAGAAATAAAGGAATTTAATATAGGGGATGAAAATAACACTAAAATAACTATTTGGCTAAATACCTTACGCCTAAAGAAAGAGAATGATTCATTAGTTTCTTCAAATAAAGACAAATAAACTTTGCATGGTCGTATGCAGACGTGCCAGGTTTGGATCCGAAGCTAGTGCTACATCATCTACCATTGTTACCAAATGCAAAACCTATTAAACAAAGATTGAGAAAGATGCATCTGCAAATCTCTTTACTTGTCAAAGCATAATTGAATAAAATCTTAGATTCACACTTCATAAGAATAATTCCATATGTAGATTGGATTCTAATCTTTTGCCAATAAAAAAGCATAATGATCAGATCCGTATATGCACAGATTTCAGAGATTTGAACAAGGCTTTTCCCAAGGATGATTTTACTCTACCAAATATCAAAATGATAGTTGACCTAACAATAGGGCACCAAATGTTGTCACTCATGGATGATTTCTCTAGATATAACCAAATCAGGATTGCACCAGAGGACCAACACAGGAAAACATTCACATGTGCCTAGGGAACTTACTGGTGGAACATGATGCCATTTGGCCTAAAAAATTCAAGTGTAACTTATCAAAGGGAAATGACCATGATTGTTAATGATATAAATCATAAAATAATGGAATACTATGTCGATGACATACTAGCCAAACTAATGCTTGGGGAAACTCACCTATAAGTTTTAGGTTTGGTATTTGATCAAATGCAGGAGTACGAGGTAAGACTCAATCCAAAGAAGTGTGCATTCAAAGTTACTACTAGAAATCTCCTTGGATTTATTGTATCTCACAGAGGAATTGAAATAGACCCAAAAAAGGTCAAGGCCATCCTTGACATGCCACCACCAACAAATCTGAGGCAACTACAGGGTCTACAAGGCACACTGCAATCCATCAGGGGATTCATCACTCAACTGGTAGACAAGTGTCACCCATTCCAGCCCCTACTACATAAAGATTTAATCTTTATATGGGTAGAACCATGTGAGAAAGCATTTAAAACCTTCAAATACTATCTATTGAAGTACCCTATATTGGTGCCACCCATTCCAGGAAGGCCACTCCTCTTATATCTCTTAGCAACGGAGTTAGCACTAGGTGCTCTTTGGCACAACACGATGACTAGGGTAAGGAAAGAGTCATTTACTACCTTAGTAGAATATTGGTGGGCTATGAGCTAAATTATTCAAAAATTGAAAATTCATGTCTCACAGTTGTCTTTTCTTCTCAAAATTTAAGACATTACATGTTGATTCATCAAAGAAATCTCATAGCACACATAGATCCATTGAAATATTTGTTAATTAAAGTAGCACTAACATAAAAACTGGCCAAATGGGTCATGGTATTAAGTGAATTTGACATATATTACGTGGATCAATAGGATATCAAAGGGAAGGTAATTGCATCTCAACTAGCGTAGGCATGAATACAAGATCATCAACCTCTAGTGTCTGACTTTCTAGATGAATTGATCCTCATAGTACAACCGGCAATAGAGGTCTGGAAACTATTCTTTGATGGGTCATATACAAACCATGGTGTAGGAGCAGGGATAGTACTCATTACTCCACATAATGATGCAATTCCTTAGTCTTTCCAACTCAACTTTCCATGCATGAACAATATCACTGAGTATGAAGCTCTGGTCATCGGATTGAAGACAACTATACAATGAAGGATAAAGAACCTAAGAGTCTATGGTGATTCACAATTAGTCATCAGTCAACTCAATGATGACTACATGACAAAAGAAAAAAAAATTATTCCATATAGAGAGATGGTGGATAAGATATAAGCTTCTTTTCATTTCATTGTATTTGAGAAGGTTCCAAGGGTTCAAAATAAAGCAGCGGATGTGATGGCTACTATAGCATCCTTGATCGACATGTCAGGTAACGAAACTATATACCAATTTTTGATAGAACAATTAATGATACCTACATATAAAGCTCTAATAAGAGAGTTAGTGTGTGTGTGTTGTTTTTCCTAAGTACCCTTGTACCTGTTGGGATTTATGGGAAGTAGTACTGAGAGGGGAGGGGTGAATGAGTACCTCTAAAAATTTTAACTCTTTTCTCCTTTCATCATTAGTAAACAATCTTTATTGTATTACTGACCATATCTGACGTTCTTTCTTATGTATGTAGTATTAATTCATAATCTTAATTGTATACAAAATTCATAGAAACATTCATGAAAGTAATAGACACATAACACAAGATATAATATCACAAAAAGCACCTGTTAGGAAGTAAAAACTGCGGTGGGGATGGCACCCACAAAACTTCACTATCTGCAAAATGGAAGGGAGCTAATAAAGTCTTACAATTGATCACTTATGATGATCTACCCTGTTAGGAGTATTAAAGTAGAGACCTATTAAGATCTACTCTATTAAGAGCTTTAGCAACACTAATGAAGTGTGCACTCGGTTAAGAGATTTACAATAGGATTGTTAGGTCCACATTCCTTGAAAGGATTTCTTAAGTGTTCTAAACTTGTTATAATGAGTACAATATGTTTTACCTGACTATATGCAATCTATAATTTTTGATCATAGATCCATTAAAGCTCTTAGAATATGAATATCACCTTTAGTGATTGACTAATACCTTTTCCTAATCGTCGGTAGCCTTAGTTCTTGTTCTTGAAACTAAATTGATCCTTTTCTGTTCTTCTACATGAATTCTCTTATCTGATCCTTAGATACTCTCAGTGACTATAGTCATCATCGAACAACATGTCCACAATAGATTGAGCATCTATTTATACAAGTATTTGACCTATTCTAGAATCATGCATTACAATGTTAACTCTGGATCCATGGTATACAACTTGACCTTGATCTTTTAGTTTGCATGTTTTAAAATAGTTAAATTGATTAAAACAATAATAATTACATTGCTTTCTCTGCACATAATGGATTTAAAACAAATCAAGAAGCTAAATATAAAACTTCAGTGATTTATTTGACGTAGAAAGTTAGATCCACTTTTTGTGGGATGTAACTGACTATCAGTTCTTGATCGTCAGGTTGAATTGAAAGTCTGTCGGTGTTCCTTCATTGAACTGATTTTTGGGTTCCCTTCATCTATCAAGTTCCACTCTTTACTGTTTCATCAGGTTGCAATGTTGGTTACTCGTCAGGATGCTTTGTCCTTTTTGTCATCGGGTCACACTAAATAGTGTTTTTTGGGATGCTTTATACTTGGCAGTATTAGGTAACCTTGGCATCGGGTAGTATTTTTCCCTATCTATCGGTGTAGTGTAAATCGATGGTGTAGAACATGTTTTTCCTTGTATATACTAATGGAAAAATATAATGTCTTCAATCTCCCCCTTTGACATTAGTATCAAAAACTGATATGTGCATAATACTAAAGTGTTTAGTATGTACACCATGTATATATCCTTGTCATTATATGAATCCCCCTAACTGTATTCATCGATATAGTATAAGCATATGTACATGTATACTTGCCTCTGTACTATACATTACCTATTATTTTCTCTTTCAACTGACTGACTGTACAATTCATTTCTTCCTTTCATTTCCCCTTTTCCTATTGACTATACATATCATTTCCCCCTTTATTTCATACTCATGACAAAAAATTACAACTTATAAGTTGTCAAAAATGTGACAAAAATATGCAGCTTAGAATGTGTCAACAATATGTGAGTGGGTGTTCTTGATATCTTCAAGCATTTTCTCCCATTTTTCTATTAGGAGTTCTAGTTCCATGTGCTCTAGCTCTATTCATGCATGCATATCATAAATGCTATCTAGGACAAACAATTATGGGGTGGCAATTAGTTCTCTTGCCTTTGTCATATGTTGTTGCAGTAGTGAGATTGTTGGTAAGGGTTGTGCTTGAAGCTCATTTACCTCATCTCTAAACTTTGTCTCTGTAATCTGAATGTCTTGTCTCAGCTTTCTAGCTTGCTTGAGCTGCTCATTGTGCAATTTGATTTCCTCTTCACTGTTTGTGATATTTTGTGCACTTATTTGAATATCAGAATCTATCTATGTTATCTTGTTGGTATACTCCTTGATGAGTTGATCTAACATGCATAACTTTTTGTATCAAGGTTATAGCTTCTGAGATTATTGGATCTATTATGCTAACCAGTTCAGAAATCTTTACCTTTTGCAATGCCATTTCTTGGCTTATTTTCTTAGCTAACTTGAACTCATATTTCTATTCAAGTCTTTCTTCCATGAGCTTCTCAACATCTATGTTTTGAGATGTGATTGCATCTATGAGAACCACTAATTGATCAAGCATTGGGGATTTTTTATCAACATCTACATCAGGTACAATTTGTTGAAGTATTCCTCGTGCAACTTCAAGTACCTTAGCTTCCTTTGTGGTTTTTATCAACTTGTCTTGCATTTATTTTCTTTCACAAATTTGTGCATACTTTGTCAATTCAGTTGGGTCCAATGTCCTAGGATCACAAAATGGAATCTCAATTATTTCATCCAGAGTAACTAGATCCTTATGCTTTTTCTTCTTCTTTCTTGAGATTTGTGTGGACGTAGATGTATGAACTACCATTTCTAGTTCATTTGTCTTCTCAGAAGCACTCGGTGAAGGCTTTTTTCATGATTATTCTTGTGTTTTCTACTCTGGGTGCACCTATCGGTTTGGTGAAGACATCTCTCCATCAACCTTAGGTGTCTCTACAAATTTCTCTTTTGTTTTCTTCTCCTATGCATCTATCTTTGCCTCTTCACCTTTTACTTTCTTCTTGTCATCTACTACTTGTTTACCCTCTTCCTTATTCAGATCAATAGACTTATATTTCTTATCATCCATTGTAGCTTTCTCTGCAGTTGTATCCTTTGGTGCATCAGTTGTGTCCTTTGCCTCTTCATCACCCTTATCCTCGGGTATGCCTGAATCTGCTGCACTTGATTCTTCATTGCCTTCATCAATACTGGCATGTTACTCTATGTGCTTACTTGTGATGCATCTTGATTTGTGTCCTACTCATTAGTTTGATCCTGTTGAGCAGTGACATCTTCATCTTTTTGTAGTTGATCAGCAGGGTCTAGACCTGTGATGTCTATAATTGAAGTGTCTAGCCATATTTCATCAGCAACATCCATGTCTTTATTTTCTTTGGTTTCCATTTATTGTTGCTTGATTTGATCCTTAAGAGATATAAATATTACATCATGTTCTTTCTGAGGATCTTTATCTGAATCATACTAAGTGATGTCTTGAATATCAAGGTCACCCATGACTTTTTCTAAGTCAATTGGCTTGGCATTATCTACATTTTCCAAAGCAATGTGCTGAGGACTTGCCTTATCTTTCTCCTCCTCTACATGAGGTGTGTCAGTGTGTCAGTAAGAAGTTGACTTGTTAACTCTACAGGCAGATCTAGGAGTTGTCTCCATTTGGTTTTGGTCATGTTGTCTAGCTATATAAACTTATCTTCTAGTAATTTGTAAGATCTAATCTTAGCTATAAATTTGCTTGAGTGCTTCTTAATTATTTCCTTGATTTCTTCCATCTTTAATTCAGGAGGCATAAGTGTGACAAGTACTCTCTCCCTTGCTTCCTTTTATGTATTTAGAGCATATGACCATTGTTGTGAAATTCTATTACCGAGCTCTTTGGGTATTTGGCTATAAATTCTACTGGTACATATTTAAACTTTACCATTGCCCTGATTATTGCATCTTGTATCTTGTTTTGGTCCTTTGGCTCAAGTTTATCCCATTGTCTTATTTTCCTATTAGTCATTGTACCGGTAGTAGCAATTGTCTCAGCAATTTCATCAATTGTTCTAGTAAGAAAACTTTTCTTACTTACATCAGGCTCATCCTCTTTAGAATCTTCAATGTCAACTTTGGTCCTAACCATTCTTTTCCTCCTTTTTGTAGGTGTTGGTTTCACAATTTTCTCCTTTGTTTGTTGCTTCCTCTTATATGTCCTCACTTGACCTTTCTTAAGAGGTGTGTTATCAATTTTTGCAGTTTGGCTCCTAGTTCTCTATTTCTTTGTAGGAGGTGGAGGTGTAAAGACTCAGTTGCCTCAGAGTCTGATTTTTTCTCATCTTGTCCTTCACCGATGGTACCCTATTCATCAGTTTCCTCTGGTTGATCTTTTTCCTCCTCATTGACCAACATAATCTTTTCAATATTCTTTACCATTTTGTTCTTCTTGTTGACAGTCTTCTTGATGACTAGGCCTATTTTTATCTTGGACTTGGCCTCTTCATATGTGCCAAACCTTGGTTGTTTGCTATCAAGTGACTCATTTATCAATGCATCAATTGCATTTGTAGCTTGATCTATGTTGATCTTATAGTCAAGAGGTGCTAACCAAGCTGTCCTTGGTACAACCAATTTTATGTGTGTGAAATCTGTATCTACCATAAAACATATCTCATCCCTATGTTTCTCAATTAATTGCTCAGGGATCCTCACTCTTTCTATCATCTTTTCCTTGAATTCAAGGAAGTATACAGTCATCACTGAATCAAAATTGTCTCCTAATGACTTGATAAGTTCACTAATTTGCAGTGTGATCGGTTTGGTAGTATCCCATTTTACTTTGCCTACTAAAGGAAAGTATTCTTGAAAATAGAAGAATATACACATGATAAGTGAACAAAACTTACATGTTTTTTTCTTTGTTGACCTGATTATTATCATGTTCTCATTAAGTTGTTTTAACAACATCTCACATATATCCATCTGTATTCCCTTTGTCACTATCTTGTAAGTGGTGCTTACTACTATAGATGCAATGTTGTTTAGCTTGCTTTCCTGGAAGATCTTGTAACCAATTACACATGTACCAAACCTCACTTCCTCATTGGTGATGGTGTTTACCTTGAGACCTTTATAATCCCACATAGCTCTTGTGAGCTTTTCAACTTCTGGTCTGGAGGGATGCTTGTGTGCCTTAGGCTTGTCGATTATTGGATAACTAGTTACAACATGCAACACATCCTTAGTGATTTTCTTAGGTTGATCTAACCACAACTTCTAATCATGCATTCTGCTCAAAAATAACCTAATCCAGTCAATTTTGAAAACCCTCAGGAAATATAGGGAATTAGTTATCCCTTTAACCTCTAAGTGTTTTTCATCTTCCTTCAGGTTCCCTTCTGCATCACACAGCTTCTTATAAGCTTGTTCTATATCCAGATCACTTATTTTAGCAATTTCGTAGTGAATGTAGGACCTTGCGTCCTCTATCAACAAAACCCTAGGTGGAATTTTTGAAAATGCTCCAGAATCATCAGGTTGCGATACAATCTCCAGGTATATCTTGTACTTTGGTTCCATACAGGTGTTGTTCTTTATCAGCTTAACCACATTCTTCTTGTCATTATTAATCTTTACAGTTCTTGAAGTGGTTTCCATCATATTTCAAATTTAGGGCTTTCTTGAAAATAATAATAGAGTTCTTTGTTGCACTCGGTACTTACTTTGATCCTTGAAACTTGTGAATGATCTGTTCGGAGTCCGCTGGATCGAGTCAAGGTCGCTCTGATGAATGCTTTCTTTTCACTATGTTTTCACTATGCTCTTTCTCTTCAAATTGCATGTGAGAAATGAAGTGCTCTTGTCGATTATTTAGAGACTTTTTCCCTGAGTCTGTCATAAATGATCAATGACTCGTCGGGTCATGAAGATGGAGTTTGTTGAGAAGAATCTCAAAATCATTTTCAGTCTTGGTAGGATGCTTGGGATGGTTGTTAAGATTTTTTCTTTCACCGACAGATATTAGTGTTGTTTCAAGACAACTTTATAACTTTACTTCCTTACCGATGGGTGTTGGGTTACATTAGCAACTTAGCCATTTTATGTGTTGACCGACAATTCTCGGCAAGTCATCCTTTATGTTCACCGATGATTTTCAGTATGTGTTTACCGATGGGGTTGTTTTCTCATAATTATAACAAGTAACATAACATGCATCTTTATTTTTGCATATTTTGACTATCTATCAATTTGTATAATAGAACTGATGCAAAATATGACTTGGTATAGTGCAGTTCCATACTTACTTGTTCAGCTTAAGTGGGGGTGGTGATGTCATCGGATCCATTGGATGGGGTGTCACCATTTGCATTGCTTGAAGATTTTCTCCACATTTTGTCTCTATCCCTCCAGATATCTTCAATGGTGTTTCCATTGGGATATGTGCTTGTCTCTATCATTCAGTCTCTACAGTCTTTCTTGAGATGACCAACTTTATGACAGTGTAAGCATGCCATTTTGGGGTTTGTCCAACCTCTAGACCTTTTAGTCCATGCTCTCATGAATTTTGAAGCAATGTGACCATATCTACCACATGCTATACAATTTGTCCATGTACTATAGTCCCATACATATTGATTACCAATTCTCTTTGGTTGATAGGGAGTTTCTTGACCTTTAGGCTTCCATGCTTGCCTTTTCTTTTTCCAGCATTCAAGACTTGTATGCTCATTCATTTTTCATGTAGGATAGTATTTTTCCATGTAGGTTTCCTTCTTTGGTTAATCCATCTTAGACTTACATTCATATGCTTTATGTCCTTTCTTGTTACATTTATAATAGAATCATATGAATGAAGATGTAGATTTAGGAATACCTTTCATTTTGCCTCTACACACATTTGATGTGTGGCCTTGCTTTCCATAGTGTTTGCATGTAAGCTTTCTTGGTCTTGGATTTTCATAGATATTCTTTGGATTGGCTTCATTTGACGATTCTCCATTTTCAGTAAAGCCTAGACCATTGTTGTTATTGACTCTTCATTGTCCTTCAAGAAAATCATCCATTCTTTTATTGCTTTCTTCAGCCTTTCTGATAATTTCATTATGTTGTTGTTGAACTCTAACCTCATGCTTTAGTTTTTCATTCTCTTCTCTTAGTTCATCGATAGCCTCTACTCTTTCAATGAGTTCTATATTCATTCTATTTGCTTCTTGAATCATAAGAATAATTTGATTTGTGATCTCATGGTGATGTTCAACATGTCTTTGAATTTCTAACTCCTTTTCTTGTAGCTTCTTTGTAATCCTCCTCCTGTCATCAATAGCTAGTGTTCTTTCTATTTCAGCCTATCTAGCAGAATTCATCACATCAATCATTCTTACCATTTGGGTCTCTTGACCAATTTGTAGCATCTTTATTTGCTCTGTCAGATATTGATTGATATCCTTTAGATTTGTGATGTTCTCTTCTAATGTATCTAATGCTTTACTTGTAGTTGATCCTGAAGACTGAAATAAATCTAGAATATCTTCTTCTTGATAATATATTTCATTACTTCGAGTTGTCATACCTTTTCTCTCATCCAACTGCTCTCTCATCTTGATTCTCACTTCTTTATATTGTTCATAGAACATCTGAATTTCAAGATTTTTATTCTCAATATTTTTATCAAGTTCCCACTTCTCCATTGTTATGATCTTTTCTATTAAGCCTTTAATCTTTCCAAGAAGAGACTAGGCTCTAATACCAATTGTTGGGATTTATGGGAAGTAGTACTAAGAGGGGAGGGGCGAATTAGTACCTCTAAAACTTTTAACTCTTTTCTCCTTTCATCATTAGTAAACAACATTTATTGTATTACCGACCATATCTAATGTTATTTCATATGTATGTAGTATTAATTCATAATCTTAATTGTATACAACATTCATGAATGTAATAGAAACATAACACAAGATATGATATCATAGAAAACTCATGTTAGGAAGTAAAAACTATGGCGGGGATGGCACCCACAAAACTTCACTATCTACAGAATGGAAGGGAGCTGGTAAAGGCTTACAATTGGTCACTTCTGATGATCTACCATGTTAGGAGTATTAAAGTGGAGACCTGTTAAGATATACTCTGTTAAGAGATTTAGAAACACTAATGAAGTGTGCACTCAGATAAGAGATTTATAATAGGACTGTTAGGTCCACCTTCCTTGAAAGGATTTCTTAAGCGTACTAGACTTATTATAATGAGTACAATATATTTGACCTAACTATATATAATCTGTAATTGCTGATCACAGATCCATTAAAGCTCTTAGAATATGAATATCACCTTTAGTGATTGATTAATACCTTTTCCTGATCGTCGGTAACCTGTGTTCTTGTTCTTGAAACTGAATTGATCCTTTTCTTTACTTCTGCATGAATGCTTTTATCTTATCCTTAGATGCTCCCAGTGGCTATAATCATCATCGAATAACTTTTCCACAATAGATTGAACATCTATTTATACAATTATTTGACCTATTCTAGAATCACCCATTACAATGTTAACTCTTAATCTAAGGTATACAACTTGACCTTCATCTTTTAGTTTGCATGTTTTAAAACAGTTAAACTAATTAAAATAATAATA
Organism: Thuja plicata; assembly: GCA_018584345.1. Lineage (NCBI taxonomy): Eukaryota > Viridiplantae > Streptophyta > Pinopsida > Cupressales > Cupressaceae > Thuja > Thuja plicata. The sequence goes on from MU227900.1 coordinate 1,421,212, forward strand.
ATTACATTGATTTCTCTACACATAGTGAATTTAAAAAAAATCAAGAAGCTAAATATAAAGCTTCAGTGATTTATCTGACATGGAATTTTAGATCCACTTTTTGCGAGATGTAACTGACTGTCAATTCTTGATCGTCGGGTTGAACTAAAATTTTGTCAGTGTTCCTTCATTGAACTGATTGTCGGGTTCCCTTCATCTGTTGGGTTCCACTCTTCACTATTTCATCGGGTTGCACTGTTGGTTACTCATTGAGATGCTTTGTCCTTTTTGTCATTGGGTAACACTGAATAGTGTTTTTTAGGATGCTTTGTACTTGGCAGTATCAGGTAACATTGGTGTTGGGTAGTGTTGTGCCCTGTCTGTCGGTGTAGTGTAAACCGATGGTGTAGATCATGTTTTTACTTGTATAATCTAATGGAAAAACATAATTTCTTCAGTACCATGATGTATATAATTACCTCCAAAATAGTACCCTACCACCTGACCTGTCTAGATACCAAAGGAAGTCCCTCATCTGACAAGCCTCTAGGTACACTTTTCTCACCAATACTCTATATAGATGAATTCTAGGTGGAATACTTTTACGATGTCTCACTTCCAAAGAATCTTAGAGAGACTTGTATGAGGTACATGAGGGAATTTTTGGGGCCCACATAGGTGGCAATAGTTTGGAAAAGAATATCATCAAAATGAGATACTACTGGCCCAGAGTAGAGGCAGGTGCTAAAAAATATGTGCAAAGGTGTCGGCAATGTGTAATTTATGGAGATCTTATCCATGCACCAGCTCAAGAACTCAATTCCATCACTTCACCATGGCCATTTTCAAAATGGGGATTTGAATTAGTGCAGAATATTACACCAACATCTTCTAATAGTCACAAGTACATCATTACAACAATGGAGTATGTTACTAAATGGGTGGAAGAAATTCCTCTCACATACATCACTGGTAAGAAAATCTCCATGTTCATACTAAATAATATCATTTGTCAATATGGAATCCCTCAGACCTTCACCAAACAAATTTAGTTGGTAAGTTTTCCAACCCCTTTCTATCCTTTTCGGTTATTAAGGATTGGGATTTTCTTTCATGGAAGAGTTTGAAAGATATTTTTATTTTAGTCCCAAATGAGAATTTCATACTCACAGATCATGGTACACCTTTTCAAAATCAACATGTTGAATAGATCTCTATGACAAGTTCTAGATAAATAAAGGTTTCTCTTCATTCTACTATCCCTAAGGGAATGGATAAGATGAAGCCACTAACAAAACCATCCTAAAGATCTTAAAGAAAATGGTCAATGAATCTGGGTGAGACTGGAATTTGTAGCTCAGTCTCACACTATGGGCATATAGAACTAGTGTGAGAACCCCTACTAGATAAAATCCATTCTCACTAGTATATATATCAGAGGTGGTTGTAACCCTCGAAGTTGAAATACCCTCCCTTAGAATCTCACTAAGGAACATCATATCAGATGAAGACTACAAAGTAGCTAGACTCAATGAACTGGAATTGTTGGATGAAAGATGCCAAAATGCATTGAATCACTTACAAGGCTATCAAAACTACCTTATAATAAACTACCACAAGAGAATCAGGCCATGAACCTTTGAGGTAGGATATCTTGTCCTCACAGAGAATCAAAAGAACCAAGAAGAAAGGATTAAACCAAGAAAGCTCGAGCCTAATTGGCTAGGAACCTACATCATCATGCAATAGTGGGTCAAATCAACTAGAAAGTCATGAAGGAGATCATCTCCCTGGTCATATCAATAACATGCACCTCAAAAGGTTCTACACTTGAGGTCTCAAGGTTAAGGGAACATATCTAAATCTAGAAAATACAAAAACAAAAAAAATCAAAAAATATAACACATTACCATGGTGAAAAATGGGCAAATAGGCACCTTGGCAACAACAAAAAAAATTCAAAAAAAAGAAAAAAAAGTAAAGAGAAACACAATTGATCTCTCAGTGAAAAACAGGCAAATAGGAACTATTGAGCAGGTACCTTGCTAAAAACTTGGTAAACATGCACCAAGTGTTAAGGTCCCACTTTGCCATCAATGAACTCCACAATATTCAAGTTTGTACTCCCTACGTGTAGGATTGAGTACCCAAGCTTATTATATAATTGCAACCCCCTTTGAGCATAATGTTTATCCATAGCTTGTACAGGTTTACCAGACTAGTGGCAATTCTAAAGGTCCTGAAAAAAATCCCTAAAAATCTTATAAAAGTCATCAAAAATCCTAAAAAGAACAAAATGTCCTGAAGAAATAAATCATTATCAAAAAAATAAAATATTGCAAAATCTCAGGAATAAATCATCTTTGTTATAAACAAGCGAATGATGATCAGATAATCAATTAAATGTAAAAACTATGAGCTTCAGAAATTAGAAATTGACTCATATGACTCACCTTTATCAGCAATCCAATCTATCATCAATAAATGATTCAATAAATCATCAAATCAAACTATCAATTGTCTTACACAGTGATGGATATACTCAAAACCATCGGTCTTATATAAGACATCCATTCCTGAAACTAGACACAGTCAAGCATCAAAATAAAGAAAATCAAGGAATAGTAAACTGTTGACTAGGTCAGTCGTGTCAGTCATTTCTCAATTTTATCTTTCGCGATTATTATCTTAAGCTAATAAAGGATACTACTGAGCCATGAAAGTAGCTATGATGGATCATGATCTTGTTTTCTTTGATTTTTATTTACGGACAGTTTCAATTCCATTCTCAGGAAATGATGATTCAGGATAAGTGTAGTAGGAACTATCACACATCTCGAAGCCACACAGTTCCACGATCTGAGATAACACCTAGAAAAGAATATAACAATCCTTATCTATTATCTGCTTGGTTTTATCAAAAAATCATAGCGGTATCTAGATGGTCAATATCTAGGTTCATTTGGTTTTCATTTTGGTTATTTACTTCTTCTTATTAGAAATCATAGCGGTATCCAGATAGTCAATATCTAGGTACATTTGGTTCTTCTTTTCATTAGAGATCATAGAAGTATCTAGATGGTCAATATCTGGGTGCATTTGGTTCTCTTTCTTTTCTATTATCTACTTATGGTTATCGGAGATCATAGCAGTATCTAGATGGCCAATATTTAGGTGCATTTGAGTCTCTTCTTTTCCATAATAAGGTGCAATGATGAACAAAATTAGAATATATTGTAGCAACTTGGTTTCATCACTCTGTATTTCATTTAGTACCTTCCTATCACAGCTAATATATCACTAACTTTATTCTAACTAATACATGCATTTACTCAGACACGTGGTACATATTAGGTTTGCATTCATTTATTGCATAAATAAAAGAAAAGAAAAATGTGCATACATCATCAATAGATCATATAGATATGCATTCATCATAAGAGCCATCCTTCATACATATGACAATATCATAGGAAAGTAAAAGATCATACATCTAAGAGTCTACATGTTAGAATCACATCAAATGCATATAACCATAAGCATCCCATAAAGTGAATCAGCATATACAAATCATATAGAAATAAGTTGCACATCATATAGAATCATGTCATAAATAGGAGCATCTCATATCTCCTATGTGTGAGTACAATGGACGGTCACAAATCTCATATAAAGGTGATCAACATAAATGTCTATAAATATCAATACATCACTCATACAAAACTATTATATCATCAGTACAACATCAGTACAGAATCAATACAAAAATGGTGCAACAAGGTACACATTGATGCAATGCTACAAAAATAATTAACAGGTGCTACCCCCACCCTAGCTATTAGGTGGACAAGGGGGTGGCATATCAGGTCCTTCCCTCTTCTGGTGCAAAGGATCTCTAACTAGACTACTACTCTATGATCACTCATCTCTTCTATATCTCTACAATGCAATATAGGTAGGAACCCATTATGTAGAAGGAACAATGCCCTCATAGTAGCACTGCTAATAATCAATCTCTCTCTAGACCTCACACCCTGATCTCTAGAAATGGTCAAGAACCTCCCGGTGAGGTAGATCCTGTACACCATCTATAAAAGATCTAACATTTGAATGAGCCTATCTCTCCCTATTCCCAATTTTTGTATCCCTACTCTCAGCTGCTATAACCCTGCTCTTTGCTGCAGTGACCCTTCTCTCCAAATTTGCGGTCTATGCCTCTGAAGTTTCCAATCTAAGCTGCATATCTATTATCTCATGTGTCAACTACAAGACCTTGAAGGGATCATCTACCTTCTCACCCATGGCCACATCCATCTGACCCTCCCCCCATGTACCTCTCATCCCCTCATCCCTAACAACCCAGGAGTTCTCCTCGCTACTCTTCCTCCTACTGCTACTACTGGGTTGGATGTGGAGGACCCTTACCCAACTCCTCCACCTTGACCATCTCCTTGTCTCTACTCTCTCCCATCTCCTTTTCTCTCTTTGTAGGAGAAACACTAGTCCATCTTTGCACCCTCCTAACAAGCTAAGCTCCCTCCTCCTCCATCCCCTTCTTATCCTCTAGGATCACTCCTACACCAACCAGTACTCTCTCTCCCTCCATTACTCCCCCTAGGCCTACCTCCTCTCATCCTAACTCTCTCCCCACTATTCCTAGCATAATGATCATCATCATCACCCCTCCTCGGCCTCCATATCTATCTCTCCCCTCATCTCTCCCTCCTCCTCTCTCACCACCTTGTCCTCCACCCCTAAAACCTACCGTCCTCAATAAAATTATTCTAAATAAATCCTTTCTCAAGTTCAAAAAGGTAACTCTTGATCAACTTTTTGGTTAACTAAACATCCCCTCTTCTCTCCAAGTTGAAGAGGTGGAGTTTACTAGTTTCTCCTTGGTTAACTAAAACATCACCTGTTCTCTTCAAGTTGAAGAGGTGGATTTTACTGATTGCTTCTCCAGTTCCTTTTGATCTCAATCGTTCATCCTCTAATTTCTAGGATCGATCTCGTCTGTCCAAATCATTTTCCATATTCTACATAATCAACCCTTCTCAACCATTTTGATGGATCGAGGATTTCAATATCTATGCACACTTACTCTGTAGGATTCTCTTGAGAAGCATCAAGAATTCTTGTGATCATATCAATATCATTTTCTCAAAACTCCCAAGTCATAGATGTTGTCATTACCAATACTGAGCACCATTCATCCAGTGTTTCAGAAGGAGTAGAGAGAAGAAATAGAAGCCTCGAGCATTGTGATTTGCATTTTTTTGTTTTCCTCTTTGATTGCTTGTTATTTTATTGTCCATAGATTCATTCTTAGTAGTTGTAATTTCTTTCCCCCATTGCAAATCGATGCTACTAACCCTCGTTATTTGAGTTACAGTAGGATTGGATCTGTACAATACATTCCTTCTCACAAATATTATCAACCAATTTCTTTATATTCCTACTTATTTCTGCTTCATTTAGTTGATTCCATACTTTTAATACTTCTTAGCACAAGTACCAAACCTTTCTGTATTAGGATCTCTCAATTTTCTCAACATTTCCTCAACATACCTAACTAGAATCTCATAATCCACTTCATATACCATTGGGATAATCCAAAGGGTTCTAGGCTCCACTACCTCTATGTAATAGGCAGAAATTTCTACCATGAAACAAACTATATCTGAACACTTCTCAATAAGATTTTTAGGAATTCTCTCCCTTTATTTCATCTATATCAGAAACATATTGAAGTAACTAAAGAGTTCTCGATCAATATTTTCCTTCTTTTGCATTTGATAATATCTGTTGATCTGAATAGCTACGGGGATATTCTTTTTCAAGACTAGATTTGACACACCAGGGAAATAGTTCATCAAATAAAAGAATATATGGATAATCAATGATCTATACTTACAGATTTTTATTTTATCCTTCTTAATATTTTCAATATTCTCCATCAATTGATCCCTTATAATTTCACAAACATCTATTTGTGCATCCTCCTTCAACATTTGATAAGCACCATGAATGATAATAGTAGAGATAGAATTTATTCTATTGCTATTATAAACTTTGTAACCCAATACCATTGAAGCAAACTTGACATCAGGATAATTCTTAGCATTCACTAAAATAGCCCTTTTATCCCATTTAGATTTTGTAAGTTTTTCAACAACATTCTTCTTTTATGTGATGACATGTAACTGATTAAATGGTTAACTATATTAAGTTAAAGATGATGCAAAACATTAAATCAGTTAATGGTTTGTATTGCCATTGATGTCAACTTGATATCATCTGTATGGTCATATACATAATGCCAAAGACTTTAGAGAATCAATGGAATAAAGGTTATGCTTTCAAAAATACATAAAATTCAAGTACTCACTAAGTGACAGACTACACCAACAGAGTGCACACCATCGGTAAAGACAGAGATTAAAGTCACAATGATGCTCGACGAGCAGAAGACAGTATTTCCCAATTAAGTAGAATCAAAGGATGACTGATGAGCTAAAAATAGTGTTTCCCAATGAGCAAGATCCAATGATGCCTAACAGACGGAGATCCCGAAGCTAACTAAAGTGAAACCGACAGAACTGGCAGTTGTCACCAGCGATGAACTGCAGAATTGACCAACAAAATAGAGAGATCAGAAAATGACAAAATATCTAGTTGGCAGAGCTAAAAGATAGACTTAACTGGTTGTTTGATTTTTTTTATTCGACCACAGTTAAGTAAGTGATTTAAAGATGATTTACATAGTTGGCAAGAAGATAACTATGAGATAAATCAAGAGTTAAAGCCGTAAATCAATTTGGCTGGATTGTTTTTCATGCCAAGAATCAAGAACCAAGAATTAAGGAATATCATGTCTATTTAAGAGACAAGCATAATTCATTTCTAGGTGGTGGTCAAATAAGCAATCAGATACATGGGGGAGTGAACTGAAAGAAGATGTTGAAGAAGAAACTGATGAAGGATTAACTTCATGCAGTCATGATCAATCAAGCTAAGGGAGAGCAAAAGAATTATACAAACACCGATGGACAAAGAAGAAACATCATAGAGCAGAAAGAGTTAAAAGGAATTGTATTGATTCATTGATTAGAAAGATATTGTAAGTAAATAGATCTGAAAATCTGCAATTCAGTTGCATTAGAAATAGGTCATTTTGTTTCAGTTTAACCATTGAAGCATTAAGTCTCTTAACAAAGTGGGACTTAACAGTCTTTTGTAACTAAGGTATATCCTAACATATTACCAAAAGGTTGACTCATGATAGTAGCACCGGTCTTACCTAAAGCCTATTGATATTTTAAGAAGGAGGCTGATTCAAGGATGGTAGTAAGATTTGCATAAAGCCTATTGACAGTCATGAGACTGATTCAAGGATGGTAGCGTAGATGCCAGATACTTAGAGACAACCTATGTATTTAAAATCCTCTAACAAGATCACACTTAACAGTGTGTTTGTAACCTTTAACAGGGTTGGCTCCTAACAGGGCTCACTTCAGAAGAGTGAAAATTTGGGGTACCAGTTCCAGTGGTTTTTCCCTTAACAGGGTTTCCACGTTAAAATCCTTGTGTTATGTGTGTATGGTTAATTACTTTAGTGTTTTACATTCTGCATATGCATTTATGGATTGACTGGTATACTCTACATATTTACTGAGCATCGGAAAATATAGTTTACTGCTTATCGGTTATCAAGGAGAAACATGACAGATAAGGTAAACTGATAGACAGTTATTACTTTCAAATATTTCAAAGGCATACATCTTGTAGGGACTTAATAATTTGAGAAGTATTGATTGGTGGATTAAAGTTTAAATTGGATGAAATTTGAGACCACTAATTCACCCCCCCTCTCAGTTAGTACTAACAATTAGTGTCAGAGCTTGTGTGCTTAAAAGGAAGGTTTCAAGACCTGAGCAAAAGATCACAAGATGAACAAACAAGATGTGCCCAAGTTGAACAAGGACAACTTTGCTTCATGGAAAAGCAGGATAAAGCTTCACTTATCAGGTATTGGCAATGATATTACTCAATACTTAGAAATTGAATATGTGTTTCCTATAGGACCATTGACAGTGGATCAATTGAGAGTAAAGCATGAACATAACTACATGGTTATAGAGCTTTCAACCTCACTCTCTGATGCTAAATTTGAGGATGTCAAAGATTGAAAAAATGCAAAGACAATGTGGGACAAGTTGAAACTTGTACATGGAGGTGATGCAAATGTTCTGAGAGCCAAGGTAGAAAGCCTTAGAGGAAAGTTTGATGATCTCAGAATGAAGTAAGGTGAAAACATCACAAAGTATAGCACAAGAATAAAGGAAGTAGTCAATGCTATACGAGGTGTTGGAGGTACACTAGAAGAGGAGATAGTGGTAAGTAAAATCCTAAGAACCCTTTTGCCCATATATGCTATTAGAGTTTCTACTATTCAAGAAATGAGAGCAATAGCAAATAATATAGTCACTCTTGATAGCCTGATTGGTAGACTGATTTCATTTGAGATGAATAACTTTGATAATAATGTCTCACCAAGCTTAGAGTCTGCATTCAAGTCTTCTGTGAGAATAAAAAAATCTAGTCAGAGAAATTCATCTAGAAGAGACAGTGAAAGCGAAAGTGAAGAAGAATATCTAGATGAAATTAAAGCACTCATGGAAAAAAGAATGTTAAGAGGCAAAGGTAAATACAAAGGTAAGTTACCACTTGTATGTTTTTATTGTAAAGAGATTGGATACTTTGATACAAGATGGCCCAAAAGAAAAGATGACAGAAGTGATAAAAAGTCTTTTGAGAAGAAATCTGACAGAGGTGATAACAAAGATTACAGAGGTTACCGACGATTAGAAAGAAGTGATACCCGAGATTACAAGGGCAAAGGCAAAAAGGCTAGCTATCTAGCTGCTTGCAAAGATGAAGATACTGACACAGAACTAGATGATGATGTTGAGATAGTGTTTGTAGCTGTGAAGGATGATTTAGATGAAGATGAAAGGTATGAAGAAACTGCACTCATATCTAAGATTAGCAAAAATGGTATCTAGATTATAGATAGTGGCTGCACTCACCATATGACCGGTGACAAAGAAAAGTTTGAAACTTTTGAATACTATAAAGGTGGTACAGTAAGAATGGGAAATGATTCTCCTTGTCAAATTGAAGGTAAAGGAATAGTAATGCTGAATAACCTGATTAAATGTGAAAATTCTTATTGGGTAAAAGGATTGAATTATAATCTATTGAGTGTTTCTCAGCTGAATAATTCAGGTCATAAATTAGCATTTGAGAACAAGAAGGCAAAGATCTTCAATGAATTAGGAACACTGATTGGTACCCGTGAACAGACCAAAGGTAACTTATTCTATCTGAATGATACTAACCCCACTTGCTTGATGACTAGAAACGAAGACATATGGCTGTGGCACAAAAGGTTGTGTCATGTGAACTTTGACAACATGATGAA
>MU227900.1:1432531-1452115 GCA_018584345.1 Thuja plicata
AAGTGAAGGTATTTTCATTACTCAGTCCAAATACATCAAAGAAGTTCTAAAAATATTCAAGATGGAAGATTCCAAACCTGTTGGAACACCGATGGCTACTGGATGAAAATTAACAAAGGAAGACAAGGCAACAGAGGTAAATTAGACTCTATACAGATCCATGATAGGAAAACTCATGTATGTTCTACACACTAGACCAGATATTGCACATGCAGTAGGAATTGTTGCTAGATTTTCTGCAAACCCCAGGGAATCACATATAACTGCTGTGAAAAGAATACTAAGATATCTGAAGAATACTAAGGAATTTGGCTTATGGTATAGAAGAGAAGGTAAATTTGAACTAAAAATGTTTACCGACGCTAATTGGGCTGGAAATCTTGATGACCGAAAGAGCACAACTGGAGGAGCATTCTTTATGGGTGATAGACTTGTCACGTGGATTAGCAAGAAGCAAGGGCGCATCTCTTAGTCTACTACAGAAGAAGAATATGTTGATGCTGCTGCAAACTGCTCAAACATTGCATGGATCAAACAATTGTTGAAAGGGATGCATATGAAGATCAAAGAACCAATGGTTATCTATTGTGACAACACTAGTGCAATAAATATTTCCAAGAATCCAGTCATGCATGTGAAGACTAAACACATTTCCATCAAGTATCATTACTTAAGAGAACAAGTTTGAGAGAAATAAGTAATACTTGAGTATGTGCAATCAAAAGAATAATTGGCTGATATATTCACCAAGCCACTGCCCAAGGATACATTTGAGTACCTGAGAAAGAGACTAGGGGTCAAACCCATGTCTAACAGTCAGTAAAAGGACTGAAGGCTGCATCAGCCATATATTATCAGAATATCATTCATGATTGATGCAAGCAGAAGCTAAACTAAAAAGCTACATCTATATACAACAAGGTATATATTAGAACCAAGCACTAGAATAGATTGATATATTGATAATTGGATAAGGGAAATTCAAGGAATATATTATGGAAAGAAGGAATTGGTTGATAGAATGTGAGATATTTGTGAAAATATTTGTTTGGCATTAATGTCAAAGGGAGAGAATTTTTTCCATATTATCATAAGAAATTTTTCATTGTCAAATTACTCCAAACAGGGAAAGATCATATCCAAAGGGAGAGAATTTGTATGAAAGTTGCAAACAAAAGGCAGAGTCGTCACAGAAGTGGAATAGTCAAAAAAAATTGACACCAATAGAGGTCACAACACATTAGAAGAAGAAAAAGGGAAAGCTGCAAGAATCAAATCAAATCTTACACAGAGCTTACCGACGGTTAGACATTTTATCGGTTATCAAAACAAACTGTTTGGTGATTTGATGAATCTCATCGATTGTATTTCATATTGTATTAGAAATAGTATAGTATGATAATATAGTATGTTTCCATCAATGCCAAAGGGAGAGATTGATGACATGTAACTGATTAAATGGTTAACTATATTAAGTTGAAGATGATGCAAGACATTAAATCAGTTAACGGTTTGTATTTTCATTGATGTCAACTTGATATCATCTGTATGGTCATATACATAATGCCAAAGACTTTAGAGAATCAATGGAATAAAGGTTATGCTTTCAGCAATGCATAAAATTCAAGTACTCACTAAGTGACAGACTACACCAATGGAGTGCACACCATTGGTAAAGATAGAGATTAAAGTCACAGTGATGCCCAACGAGCAGAAGACAGTATTGCCCGACGAAGAAGAATCAAATGATTCTTGATGAGATAAAAATAGTGTTGCCCGATGAGCAAGATCCAATGATGTCCAACAGATGGAGATCCTGAAGCTAATTGAAGCGACACTGACAGAACTGGCAATTGTCACCGGCGACGAACTGCAGAATTGACCGACAGAATAGAGAGATCAGAAAATGACAAAATATCTAGCTGGCAGAGCTAAAAGATAGACTTAACTGGTTGTTTGATTTGTTTTATTTGACCATATTTAAGTAATTCATTTAAAGATGATTAACACAGTTGGCAAGAAGATAACTATTAGATAAATCAGGAGTTAAAGCTGTAAATCAATTTGGCTGGATTGTTTTTCATGCCAAGAATCAAGAACCAAGAATTAAGGAATATCATGTCTATTTAAGAGACAAGCATAATTCATTTCTAGGTGGTGGTCAAATAATTAATCAGATACACAAGGGAGTGAACTAAAAGAAGATGCTGAAGAAGAAACTGATGAAGGATTAACTTTATGCAATCATGATCAATCAAGCTAAGGGAGAGCTAAAGAATTTTGCAGACACCGACGGAAAGAGAAGCAATAGCATCACAAAGAAGAAAGAGTTAAAAGGAATTGTATTGATACATTGATTAGAAAGATATTGTAAGTAAATAGATCTGAAAATCTACAATTCAGTTGCATTAGAAATAGGTCATTTTGTTTCAGTTTAACCATTGAAGCATTAAGTCTCTTAAAAGAGCAGGACTTAACATTCTTTTGTAACTGAGGTATATCCTAATAGATTACTAGAAGGTTGACTCATGATAGTAGCACCATTCTTACCTAAATCCTATTGACAGTCTAAGAAGGAGGCTGATTCAAGGATGGTAGTAAGATTTGCATAAAGCCTATAGACAGTCATGAGACTGATTCAGGGATGGTAGCGTAGATGCCAGATACTTAGTGACAACCTATGTATTGAAAATCCTCTAACAAGGTCACACTTAACAGTGTATTTGTAACCTTTAACAAGGTTGGCTCCTAACAGAGCTCACTTCAGATGAGTGAAAATTTTGGGTACCAGTCCCAGTGGTTTTTCCCTTAATAGGGTTTCCACATTAAAATCCTTGTGTTATGTGTGTATGGTTAATTACTTTAGTGTTTTGCATTCTGCATATGCATTTATGGATTGACTAGTATACTCTACATATTTACTGAGCATCAATAAATATAGTTTACTTCTTATCAGTTATCAAGGAGAAACAGGACAGACAAGGTAAACCGACAGACAATTATTAGTTTCAAATATTTCAAAGGCATACATCTTGTAGGGACTTAATAATTTGAGAAGTATTTATTGGTGGACTAAAGTTTAAATTGGATGAAATTTGAGGCCACTGATTCACGCCCCCCCTCTCAGTTATTACCAACATTATGATTTGAGAGATGGAACCTCACTGATTGCATTAAGTCCATTTACTACATGAATTAGCTCTTTTTTAATCTTAATAGGTTTACCTTAAAGCCAGAAAAACTTATCATGGATCCTACTCAACACAATTATGACCCACTTCGGTTTATCAAAAAGATAGAAGACTTTAAATCTGCTAGGTTAATCTGATCAACCTTATTGAATTCATTTTTCAAAGTTCCATCAACACACATAGATTCAAATTGATTGTAGATGTTGAAATCTCCTAACTTCTCAAGCTTATAATGAATATAAGCCCTAATATCATCTACATGTAAAACTTCGTGAGGTACATGAGAAATTGCACCTTCAAGATCATCCTGCATTGATTTGAATGGATGTTTCTTAAATTCATAACTATCATTCTCAAGTGCATCAACAATATAAGGTGTATCCATTCTACTCTGATGAAATCAATAGGTTTTTTCAAAGATAAAAATATCTCTTTTTTTCATTCTAAGGTTTTCATGCAAAATTTGATCGGTTGCACAAATCTCTGTTAGATCTCCTTCTGCTCAGTTAAACACTCATTCTTTGGATAGAAAGATGTGAAATGAAGTGGTAAAATTCCCTTTTAATTTTTAATTCTTTCATTTTTTCCTCAATTAATGTCCTTCATACCCTAGCTTCCAAAAAAATTTCATTACCAATGAAATAAATTATGTCTTCGATACTCGATACAATCATAAAAGTTTCTCTGATTTGAAACATAGATCTACAATACCATTTTCCTACTCTGACAATTATTGCAGCATCCACTAATAGTATAATGGGGTAAGGTATTATTTTCTGATAAAATCTTCTCATTAGGTCTTATGACTTAATCAGTTAGATGAAGAGTTCTCCACACTAGAATCTGGTGTGATCTGTCCTATAGCATCACTTTGTTCTTTTCTTACCCATGTCTTATTCATTTCCTTTTGGCTCTCATTAAATATCATGATATTCTTTCTCTTTTCATTCAAATCATCATTCCCTTTTCATTTATTGTTAGATTTGCAATACCGAGCAATATGTCCTAACTCCTTGCAATTAAAATATGTTATGTTTCTATCATCATTTCTTGTATTGTTCTCAACTGATCTATTCGTGCTCATTTTAACATTGTTATATCTACAATTTCTAGCTATATGACTAGGATTATTGCATTTATAGCATATAAAATTTGGATTTACATACCTCTAATTAACTAGGTTTGTTTTTAATCTAGATTTTTTTGTTATATGTCCAAGGTTGTTTCATTTAAAGTTGGTAATATTCTGTCAATTCATAGAATTGTTCATCTTGGTTCTGCATTCATTTGATTTGTGTTTATACTTGTAGTAGGTGAAACAATAGCTTTAAAATGTGTTATTCTTTCTTTTGCACTCGTTAGCTCTATGCCTAAATTTATTGTAGGAAAAGAATCTTCCATTGAAATTTTTTATAGTAGGTGTTCTCTTAGGCTCTTCCTTATTTGTGTCTAAATATTTCCTATGCAGTTTTGGAACATTCTCCTTTCTCAAAACCGTGTCCTTTCTTTTCTCCAAGTGTCCTCTAACTTGTAATTTTTTCCTCAAGCTTCGCAGAGCTAGATTTGAATTTTTCTTGAAATTCCTTAGCTGATGCAAGCACTCTTCTCAATATATCATTTACTCTATCCAGTTCTTTCTCATTATTTTTAAATTCCTCCAGATAAACTTGCAACTATCCATCCTTACTCTTCAGCTCGTAGCATTCATTAGTTTTAGCCTTCAAGGATTTCTCAATTGTCTTCTTTGTTTCAATTTATTTTTTCATCTTGATTGCCATGGATTCCATCTCCTTTTTTAGGTTGTCTCTCTCTTTCACAAGATGCTCATAATCTTTAGGTTCACCTTCCTTAGTAGATTTAGAGTTAGTGCTTTTCTCTGCTAGCTAATCTACAGCATATTTTCTCTTATCTATGGATTGCTTCAATTTTTTTTTCAAAATCTTAATGAATCAATCACCTTATTTCAACTTTCTTCCAAATCAAGGATGCGAGCATTGGATTTTTCTATATCTTCAAGTGAATTAAAAAGTTTCTTTTGAATATTTCTAGGTGTTGCCATCAGGATCTCCCTCAAGCTGTTAAACTTCTTCCAAGGAAGTAGGATCTGATAACAATTGTTAGACTTAGGAAGCACCAATATGAGAGGGGGGTGAATTGGTGCATCAATATTTTTAAATTTCTTAATCCAATAACAAAACTTGAAACCATAAATAACTAAAATTTAGCAAAATAAGATAAACACACATAACATCATAACACCATGATTTATTTTTGAGGAAAACCCTCTTAAGGAAAAAACTCTGGTGGGGATGGTACCCATAATATATCTTACTACAGTAATAAGTACCCTATTAAAGGTAATAATACATATAAAGGGTAATGCACATGAATTTAGGCTTACAGCCTAGAGCTTATAGCTCAATACAAAACAATAATCTGGCCCCCAGTCATGTTCACCAATTAATTACAATAAAATTATGGATAGGACTTACAGTCCCAAAACTTAACTAATAGACATCGTCAACTATGCCAATATAGTTCTGGTGAAGCTCTAATTAATATCATTATTTATTATCTATTCTATCAATCTTTGCATCAATATCACATCATTCATCTTTCATATCATGTCGCACTTTCATCACATCCAAAACTTGATCTTATATACTTGATCCAAAACCCAAAATATTAACTGAGTTGGCTCCAATAGGTAACATGCAAAGTGAAGATTGTATAATGGTTAAATATCCATGCTAACCTTTCTTATAGATAAATATTATAGCACATTGTTGTCTCCATTAATCATCACCATCAAATTGATTAGATCATTGATCTAATAAGATCGGTGATCGATACAATGTACTACAAACTCTGCATAAGATAGTTCTCTATCTTTCTAATACACAGAGCATCATATCTCCATCATATTTTATCACAAAAACATGTCCCTCCTCCCTTTGTCTCTTTTGACATTTCACCTTGTAATTCCCCGCTAGGAAACCCTTCGAAACAAATTGTAAAACATGCAGTTAAAAAAAAAAAAATTGTAATAAGTAAACATAACATAAACATTATGTAAAAAAGTGCATCACATAAACAATAAACCACATCTCAAAATAAATTTTTAGGATTAAGTAACACTAAGAGGGAACTAAATCAGTATTACAACGCTTTAAACTTAAACTTATTAAATTCCAACTTAACCAAATAATTGCTGAAATGAAAAGAACATAAACACAAAGTACACAACTCATAACACCATGAATTGGTTCTCGACAAAACCCTGGCCAAGGGAAAACCTTGGTGGGGATGGTACCCAAAAATATGCACTAAAAGTGTTATGTCCCTATTAGGATACCTAGCCCTATTAGGATTGAGTATTAAATTAGTACATTTCCCTGTTAAAGGAATAGAAAACCCTGTTAAAGGTATACACTGAGCTCACTGCTCATAGAATCAGAAATATGTCTTTATTCCAATGTTTTATCAAAATGAACATAAAATATAATCATCTAAGCTTAAGTAGTTCTAGTTGTATCTCACATCACCATCTGTCTGATTCTAAGATCACAATGCATCAATTCATCTATTCGCACAACATTCATACTTTGCTTCTCAAAAGTTCTTCATATATATATTTTATTACATACCCAGTCGGCTCCCAGATACATCACAAAATGGAACCAAAACTTATACAAAAAGTAAGTACAAAGTCAGAGATCATACACTACCAAAATATAGGTAATACACAATCGAAATCCAACATAGCATGTTTGGATTCCATGTTACACTCCCGCAATCATCACGATCATTCAACTGCTTTGTCTCGTTGTATTACTATCTTCACATGACTTTAAACATATATATCTTCCATCTTTGAACTCCAATAGTCAAGATACTTTAACTAAAGGTCTAACACATCCAAAAATATCTTCTTCTAATCTCTCATGTATTCAATCATCATATACACTATTCGCTGCCCAAAACTGTACTCCTATACCCTGTAGACTGCTTTCTAGACTTAGTCATTTTTACACGCCTTAACTGCAAAACTATGTTTCACTCCAAATGATCATTCATAACTAATGTGTTGCCATAAATGACAACCCTAATATGTTCTTGAACACTCCTGAATGAGCCACTTTCCAAAAATCTCTCCCTTTGGCATTGATGACAACACTTAGTGAAAAATGATAAGTGTCAATACCAAAAATATGACTAAGTTTATACAATACTCTTCTTTACCTCCTCTATATATTTTCTATTCCAAAGTATCTTTCCTCTGTACATGGTTCATATCTTTACTTCTCCCCCTTTGACATCAATGGAAAAGGTATACAAAAATATAGAATACATAAAAAAAATAATGCAACTACTTACCAGAAATTTTAGACCATCTTAAGTAAATCTTGGAAAGATATTTCCAAGATATTTAATTCCTTATTCCAAGTCTTACCAATATCTAACTCAAATGGATCAGTCCATTTGATACAAAAGAAGATATTTCTACTCCCTTTAACTCAATAGGCATGTACCTGTGAGAGCATGTATTGTCTTCTCCATGTCTAAAAGGCATATCTCAAGAATTGATAGCTTAGGAGTAATCAAACTATTCATCATACTAGATCTTCTCATAACTCTCCATTTCTCTGTTTCCAACACACTCATCTTTTCCAACAGTCTTGACACTTCTTCTTCTAACTCTAATACAGTGTATGAGGAGGTCTCACAACTGTGCATCAGCTTATCTAGAGTCCATCTGTCATTTTCTATAATTTCCTCAATGTTATTAAGGTGTCTGATAGGGTTTATACAATAACTATATAACTTCCTTCCATGTGTCACACAAATCTTGTCTTCAAACATTGTTTTTCCTAGTATGCCTAAGTCCCATGAAATAGACTTGCATACTTCCTCTAACTTCTTTGCTAAGTATTTTTGTTCTACCTTTTCTTCTATGATCTTCTATAAGGAATCATAGTGACTGTAAAATTCATCCAATGCCTTGTTCAATTTCTTTGCGATGTCCTTACCCTGGAAAGTAAGAGGTATATGTACGAGTTTATTGACAGTATCAACTACCTTTTCCAATACCCTTGATTCTTATCTACTTTTTGCTCTGATTTCTCCTTATATTTTACAAATACGATGTAAGATATCTTCATCAGTGCCTCATCTTCTTCCATACTCTCTACATATGTACTCTTTTTTTTTTATCTCCACTTGCCAAAAATAAGGTTGAAGAAACAAGTGCCATTATTTCTTATTTTACTTCAGCCTTACTCTATGGTTCCTTCTCAACCTCAGCAATGCTTTCTTTCTCTTGACTCTTAGAGGGTTATTCCTCAGTAGATTATACATTGTATTTATCAATCTCAGGCACAGTGTCAGTATTTACTTCAAAAATATCATTTATATTTAGTAAGGTGTACAAAACCACAGACACACCAGCAACAAAGAAATATGGTTTCTTTGTTGTACTAAGAAACTGTGTATTATCCTCTCCATCCTTTGGTGAATCAATGTTGATTATTTAAGGCTTGGAGGACCCTCCCCTTAAGATAGTTTTAGGCTTAGTATCCTTAGGTCTAGGAGGTGTGAGCTTCCCAGGTTCAACTTCCATTAGAATTTTGTCTATCGCCTTGTGGGTATCCTCAATTACCTCATCATACTTTCTTGCCAAATTATCTTGATCAACCTAGACTTAGTTCTTGACAGGAGTTTCAGTGCATTCATAATTCTTTTATTCTCATCATACGATATTACTATTAATATATCTTTAATAAATTTTACCCTAATTTGATCATCTTCTTGTAGTGCTAACTATTTCCTCACTTCAAGTTTATCATATAGCTCCTGAGGAATGCTTCCAGCCATCTCTAACAAATTCTTATTCAAAACTAACATGTGCTTAATCACAATATCTTCTATAAGGATTTGATCATTAGAATCATATCTATCATAAAATTAGCTTACTTAATTTAACTTGCCTTGGTCCACAACTCTTTTCTCCATCATTTTCAAGTCAAGTTTCCATAGTTGTCTGCTCACAATTTTATCTTGTGATTTCTTCTCTTCTACTTCTTTCTTATTCTCTTCTTCCTTTTCTACATCTGATTTATTTTGTTCATTTTTCCTCTATTTCTTGGGTGGGTAGTTTTTTCAGAGGATCTTGTTCTTTTTGTAGGGGTTTATGCAACCTTTACAGTCTACGATGTCTCCATAGGTACTTCTGCCATAGTAGAGGATGGACTAGAAGTCTTCTCAATGTCTAGAGGTGGAAGAGATATAGGGGTAGAACTCGCCACTCTAGATGCTCTTTTAGTCATATTTCTTGCTATCTCCTTCATCTCTTGTTTAGTAATGCCAGTTTTACCTACTAAATTGTCTACAACATTTTCAATTATCTTTCTCCTATTTGTTCTTGTATGTTCTTCTCTGATCTTAGAGGATTTATCCTCATATGTACCCCATGTTTCCTCAGATGAATCTAACTCTGAAGATAGTACATGCTCAACCTACATAGATGAAACATCTTTACTCACTCCATAACCCATAGAGTAACACCACTTCATCCTCGGGTCAACTTCCTCAAAATAAACACAAACAATTTAAACCATGAAATAGATTATCTCCTTATACTTTTCTACCATTTCCTCTAGTATCCTCATTCTCTGTTTCATCTGTCTCTATATGATTTTGATTATTGAAAATAGTTCTCCATCTACCCATGTGCTATTCTCTCTTCTGTAGCTATTTGATACTTTTAGACCAGGGGGTTCATTATCTTTCCAAGCTCTAGGGTGCATACCCAAAAGTTTATGCACAATGTGTATATGCATATGTATTAAAAGTGATCTAAATCTAAATGCCTTAGTCTAATATCTCTTTATTTGTTTCACATTCTCCATGCACTATTGTGCAAGAACATCGCATAGGTTATACTTAAAATTATCCTTTACCATCTTATATGCCACCATTATAACACCAGTATAAACTGAGTTAGGTCGGCTGCTATAATGAATTTTGTGTCCAAGAATTGATGCAACTAGTCTAACATCTTGCTAGAATATGTCAACCACTGTCATTTCCTGCTTATCCCATTTTGAGTGGGTTAGGGGTTCCAACTAATTCTTGGTGTTCTTCTCTACAACAGGGATGACTCCAGAGTTATACAGACCAATAATGTCATGGATCAACTCACTCCAAATCTTCATAGGAAACTCACCAATCCAAACGAATTGGTCATGTACTCTACTCAATAATATTTTAAACCATTCTTCTTTGTCAAACACATGTAGTTCTGTCATTTTCATTATGTTGAGATTCTCAAGATGAGAAAACTCATCCTTCCACTTTATGTCCTCTTTAATCATATCCTTCATTTCTTTGAAGATCTCAAAATCTCATAAGGATTCATACTTTCAATGGATATACGCCCTAATATCCTCTACATGAAGAATTGCGTAGGGCATTTGAGAAACTGCACCTTCCAGATCATCCTCAGTGTATTTGCACGGATGTCTCTTAAAATTGTATCTAGGTCTCTCAGCAACATCAAATATCATCAGTGTATCCATATTCACAAGTTCACAAGTGATCTAAAAACCTTTTGATTATTTATTTTGTGAATTTTTGCTTCATCCAATCGCTCAATGCTCTGGCTTCTTTGCCCTTCTTGCTCAAACATTTTTTCTTCTTTAGTTCTTCTCTTCGAATGATGATTAGATATGTTATTTTTTTTCCCTCATACTTTATTGTATAAACTAACAATAGAGTTCCCCATAAACTCATATCTGCAAATGATCCAGTCAACTAACAATCTAGCAATCACAAGATATAGGCTGTAAATCTATGTGATCATAGAAACATGTTCCATAATATTTATACATACTCTTCCTAAGCTTGTAAGATGTTATTATTCATAATCAAGGGTTGGATAGATTTCTAATTTTTATTCCAATGCTCCCCCTAAGGCCATGCTTGTCCATCTAGGTTTATGTAGCAATGTTAGCATCAGGTGATGACTCAGTAGTATCTATTGACTCTCCCTTAACCTTTTCCTCACTGGGTTCCATTACCTTCCATACCTTATCATTGTTCATATCTCTTTCTTTTCTAAAATTATTTTTAAATTTATCCATGTAGTCTATGATACTCTTACCAGTATCACCAATATTCTTCTTTACAATAATAGGTGGAGGTCTACTTATGTTCTTAGCTCCATTGTATCCGCAAAAAATTACTATGTTTCCTAGATTATTACGTTTGTAGCATGTAGGAGGTGGTTTGTTTTGATTAATATGCAACTTACAATACTTTGTGATGAGTCCAAAGTTATTTCATTTGTAACATGTGATCTTACCTATTGTTTCTTCTCTAATGTAATCTTGTTTGGTTCTTGATTGATCAAGTTTCCTACATTCTGCCTTCTTGTGTCCATATGCATGACAATTGAACAATAGCCATAAAAGGGTTTGTAAGGAATTTTACCTCTGCAGTCTCTCTTCATGTGTCCAAATTTTTTGCATCTAAATAATCTACCTATAAAAGGTTTTATCTTCTTTCTAGGTTCTTCATGATTAGGTCTTTGTTCATAAATATTCACTTTAGATTTTTCTTCCCGGCTCTTTGAACTTTCAGCTTCATTGAAGCCAACTCCATTCATGTCTCGTTAAAATTTTTGTCTATCTCTCTGCTCATCAATCTTATCACTGCTCACATGAAGTTTTTCAATATGTTTTTTAGCCTCAACAATTTCTCCCATAATGATTTGATTGCATTTATCTAATTCTAGATATTTCTTCATATAGTCATCAAGTTCAATATGCATTTGTCCCATTTGAATATTAGCACCTTTTAAGGTTTATTCAATTTTGTTTCTTTCATCCTTTACATGTTGAATCTCTTTAGCCATTTCAGAATAATGATGACATTATTTTTCCATTAGTACACTTAGTGAAAAACATTGACAGAGATCATCGGCAGACTAAAGCATTACTGCCAAACTTCAAGCATCACCGATAGATTACAAGCATTACCAGCGAATAGCAAGCATACCCGACAGAACATAGGTAATGAAATATTCTAAGTATAAAAGTGACAAGCATCACTGGTGACCACAAGCATCACTGGTGACAAACTTTTTAGAACTAACCTGATAGGATTAGAAAAGGCATACCCGATGACAAGTTCAAGAAAGAAACACCGACAACCAAGAAAACTGACCATCATAACTGACAGACAGATAAAGAACCCACAAATTGTGGATCTAATTTTTACATGACGGATAAAGAAATGTAATTCTATTTATAGAGATTTATTTTATTTTAAATCATATTTGATGGTCATGCAAGCTTTATGCAAATTCTTTAAAGCATCCTAACGAATCTAAAGCATATCTAACTACAGATCAAGGTCAAGTTGTAAACCTTGGATCTAGAGTTAATTTGCGATGCATGAATCAAGAATTGAACCTAAACTAGTATAAATAGATGTTCATACTCAATTATGAGTACATGAATTCTTTATTATTGATAGCGACGAAGAGCATCTAAGGAGCAGAAGGAAGAATTCATGCAAAGGTCAGAAATAGAATACATCAGTTGTCAAGAACACACAGAGGCTACCGACGAGCAGATAAAGGTATTATTCAATCATGGAAGGATGATTACTAATATGTATGAAGCTTTATAGGATCTATTATCAGCAATTGAAGATTGCATATATCTTCAAATCAAAGACTTATGTAGTTGCATTCTAACAAGTGCATTACATCTAAAATCCTTTTGTAGAAGGTGGACTTAACCATTCTTTCCAAATCTCTTAACAGAGTGCACACTTAATAGTGTTGCTAAAGCTTCAAACGAAATAGATCTTAACAGGTCTCCACTATAATACTCCTAACAGGGTAGGTCATCAGAAGTGACCAATTGTAATCCTTAACTGGCCCCTTCTTATCTACAGATAGTGAAGACTTGTGGGTAACAATCCCCACCACAATTTTTACTTCCTTAACAGGAGTTTTCTACGATATCATATCTTGTGTCAGGTGTTATCTATTTTCATGAATTTTTCTATTATGGTTACATAATAAAAATAATGTATGATATGATTACATATGCATAAAGAAAGATGAATAGTTAGATAAGATAAATTACAAACTGATGACTAAGGGTTAATGGGCTAACCAAGAAAATTTTTAGAGGTACTAATTCACCCCTCCCCTCTGAGTACATCATCTCAATATAATTCCAACAATTGGTATCAGAGCTAAGTCTCTCTCTCTTGAAAAGATTAAAGATTAAAGATATGACTATTGAGAATGAGCAGTTACAAATGCAAATAAACTATGAGCAGTATAAAGAGGCAAAGATAAAACTACGAAAACTTCTTGATGAAAGAAAGATTATGGCAACCAGGCTGAATGAGAAAGACTACAAAGAAATGGAAATACAAGAGTACTTTGAAACAGAAGAATCATCATTGAGAAAAGCTTCAAACACATTAGTTGAAGAAATTACAATTATGCAAGAGATCAATCTACATCTGACAGATCAAATCAAGATGTTGTAAATTGGTCAAGAGACTCAAATGGTAAAAATGGTTGATGTTATGAATGATGCAAGAAAAGCTAAAAATGAAAGAACACTAGCCATTGATGATAGGAGGAAAATTAAAGAGAAACTACAAGAGAAAGAATCAGAGATTAAAAGACTCACTGAGCATCACCATGAGGTCACCATCTAGATTATTCTTATGAGTCAAGAAGAAAATACATTAAATACAGAACTCATTGAAAGAATACAAATCATTGGTGAGCTGAGAGAAGATAATAAAAAATTGAAGCATGAAATCAAAGGCCAAAATCAACACAATAAATTAATCAAAAAGGCTAAGGATAGCAACAAAAGAATGGATGATTTTCTTGATGGACAAATAAGAGTCAACAACTACACAGGATTAGGGTATAATGAGAATGGTGAATCCTCTAATCAACTAGATCAGAGGAATGCTTTCACAACCCCAAGATCCAAGAAGCTATCATGCAATCACTGTGGAAAACCAGGCCACACCTCAAACATCTGCAGAAGCAAAATGAAAGGTATTTCTCAAGCACAATCTACTTTTATTGGTAATTGTTATAAATGTCAAAAGAAAGGACACAAGGCACATGAGTGCAGATCCAAAGTGATAAATTCAAAGAGAAAAACCTATATGGACAAGTATTGTTCTACATGCAAGATGAATGGGCATACACACAAGGAATGCTGGAAAAAGAAAAACAAGGCATGGACTCAAAAGGAAACTGATAAAAGCTACAAACCAACCAAAGAAGGTAACTCATATGTTTGGGACTATAACACATGGGTAAATTGCACAGCATGTGGAAGGTATGGTCATATTGCTGCCAACTGTATGAGAAAATGGACTAGAAGGTCAAGAGGATGGTCCAATCCAGGTATGGCATGCTTACATTATCATAAGGTTGGACATGTGATAAAAGATTGCAAAGACCAACTAACAGACACAAATACACATCCCAATGGAAATACTATTGAAGACATCAAAAGAATGAGAAACAAGATGTGGGTAAAAGCCACAAACACTAAAGGTGCTGGAACAAGCAATGCAAATGGTGACACCCCATCCAATGGATCTGGTGACATTACTACATCTAACTAGATTGCAAAAGTATGGAACTGCATTATGACAAGTTTTACTATGCATCGGTTCCATTATACATAGTTCATATTGTAATATTAGCATGAATAAAGATGCAATACATTGTTATGTGCTAAATTGTTGAAAAGCAACCATCGGTTATTGGGCACAATATGCATCGGTGAACACACATAGAAAAGGTTAGCATCACTTACAGGAATGTATCAGTCATTACACAAGATAAATGTAAACCGACGGATATCAGTGAACAATGAATCTACAAAATTTGTTGTCACAATATCACCGACGATCATCGGTGAAGTCTCCAACACCACTAGCTACCCCGACGATTTGCACAGACACTGGAGATGTCATAAATGTCTTTACCAATGAAGGTAGTCTTCATAAACTAATGAGTTGGTAAGCATTAATGACAACTTAATGCACCAAAAAGGTATAAAAACCCAATGGGTAAGCTCATTTTTGCACCCACAATTTTCGAGCAAAGTAGAGCAAAGAGATTTTAGTGTAGTTTGAGAAGCGACCCAGCAGAAGGAATTCACTGAGCACTCAGATTCAAAGGAGATCATAGACATTCAGTAAGTTCACCCACTCACCGATAGCACTGCCTTTCATTTGTGAAAAGCCCTAAAATTGCAAATACGATGGCATCGACCTCTAGGGTAGAGAAAATTAAGGATGACAAGAAGAAACCCTTTAGACTTGTCAATAGAGGAGCATGTGTTGAACCTAAATATAAGTTACATCCTGAGATAGCCTCTCAACCAGACAATTCCAGAGCATTCTCTTGAATCCCAGCTAGGGTTTTATTTGTTGAGGATGTTAGGTCCTATATTCACAGCAAGATCTTGGAGATAGGAGATCTAGATATTGATAATGCCTATGAAGCACTTTGTGATGATACTGGAAAGCTCAAAGAAGAGAATAAACACTTGGAAGTGAAAGGACTCACAAATGCACTTCATTTTCCTAGGGTTTTCAAAACAAAGTGGATCAAAATTATTCTTCGTAGAGTTCACGACAACTCTCTATGGCTGAACAAACCAAAGGCTATAAAAAAGGATGTTATACATGTCGTGACTGGTTATCCAACAACCGACAAACCTTAGACTCACAAACATCCATCTCTTGCAGAAGTGGAAATGTTAACCAGTGCAAAATCAGACAAGATGACACTAAAAGTAAATACTATTACCGACACAGAGTTGAAGTTTGGAGCATGCATAGTTGGATATAAGATATTCCAAGCTAGCAGAATGAACAGTATTTCTAGCACTGCAATGAGCACAGCTTATAAAATCATCAAACAAGGGAGGAAGATGGATCTGGTAGAGATCCTATTACACCAATTTGAGGAGAACATGTGCATAATAAGGTCTTCATGGACAAACACATGTAAGTTTGGTTCCCTCATAATGTGTATATTATTTTACTTCAAAGAGTACTTTCCTTCAATAGGAAAAGTAGCATGGGACACAAGTAGACCAATTACCATGCAGATAAGTGAATTCATTGAATCACTTGGTATAGATTTTGACAATGTAATGCATGAGTATTTTAAGACAATTAAGGAAATGCTACAAGCTAGGAGCAGAATTTTGGAGAGTCTGATAGAGGAATACAAAGAAGAGATTTGTTTCACGGTGGATAGAGACTTCACCTACATACAAGTTGTAGTTCCTAGGAAATCATGGCTTTCCAAGCTTGACTACAAAATTAAAATAGGGTTAGCAATAGAAGGCATTAAGGCATTGTTAAATGAAGCCATTAACAACAAACAACTGAGATTTGGTACCTATGAGGAAGCCAAACAAAAGATTAAGTCAACTCTTGTTGTCAAGAAGGTTGTAAAGCAGTCTAAGAGAATGGTAAAGAACCTGAAGAAGAACATAAAAATATCTTCTGATGGAGAAGATGAAGAAGAAGGTAAGGAGGAACAACATAGTAAGGAGGAAGACACTGAGGAACAGCTTCCCATCGGTGATACAGTAGAGACAAATGAATCAGAGGAAGAGAAGTCTGATTCACCACTTCCTCCTCCAGCTAAAAAGTCTAGAACAAGAATCCAAACAGCACAAGATGATATTCTCTCTCCCATGGTGAAAAGCAAGGTGTAAAAGAGGAAACCTGCACCTCAAAAGGCTAAGCAACCAGCTAGGGCACCTGCAAAGAGAAGAAAATATGTTCAAACTGATGAAGAACTAGAAGATTCAGTAATGGATGAACCTGACACTGTCAGACTAGCAAAGGTTACATCACCATCTGATAACATTGATGAAATATGTAAGTACATTTTTGAAGCTACATCTGTTAGATATCCAAAAATTAGGAAATGGTTACAATGGGATACAGTAGAACAAGATAAGATAGAAGATGCACTGATTGCAAAAATGTCCAAACACTATTATGTTCCTATGCAATACACTTCACAAGATGTTCCACAAGAACTTTTAGATAAAATATCTTCTAGATTCACTTATGCACTCCATGAGGAGAAGAGGGTAAGTGAAAGAGTACTAGTCTCTCTTATTCCTCCTAAATTAAAAAGAGAGGAAATCAATGAAGTCATGGAGAAATATACAAAGAAATTCTCACCAAAAATGAGAGATTACAAATTTCTTCAAGAGAAGCTTATAGAGCTAAAAGAAGACACTCACAAAATATGGAGTGATATACTAAATCCTGATGAAGCAAGCAGTTCTGAAAAGGAACCTATCAACAAAATAGGTAACTCAACAATTGAGTTAGAGAATGAAGAAGTGCATATCACAAGCCAAAAACAAACAGATATTATAGATGAGGATTGGTCAAAAGATGGCTAACATGATCAAGTACCAGCAAGCCCCATCCACATAAACTTGGAGGATGAAGAAGTTACCAAAGAAGAACTGTCAATAAAAGGTAACTTAGATGTTGATATAAATGATGATTCATGGTTAGACAATATTTTCAATACCATTATAGAAAAAGACCATGCAGTAGAGCTTCAAAAAGATGAAGACATCAATGCTACTAAGGGTAATACCGACGAACAGGACATAGCTATTGACACTGCAACTGTCAATACGCCTACAAATATGAATATATTAATAGATGTTATTGATATACAGCCGAGTCAGGATAAATCATCTAAGAAATATGATGAGATACCCAAGGATATGGGTACAGATGAAAACCAAGGTGCATCCAACACTCCAAAGGATACAGATATTGAAATGAAGGATGCAACCGATGAGCAGAAAGATGTATCAAAAGAACAATAGCAAGAATCAGATAAAACAACAGAGGATACATCAAAAAATGTTGAAAAGAAAGACAAGAGTGAGGAAGTTAAGAGAAATGAGGAAATGAAACAAAAAGAAGATTCATCTATTGAAACACCCAAGGTACGTGAGGAGATGTCTTCACCAAACCAGCTGATGAACATTGAACAGGTACAAAAGGATGCCTCATCCTCTCTACACTCCCCAACAAAATCAACTCAATCACAAGCCTTACAAATGGTGGTACATCAATCTACCACCCATCCAAATAAGAAGAAGAAGAAAATAGTAAAGAAGGACATATTGGCTGTGACACTTGATGAAGTCATTGAAGTTCCAAACTGGGACATCACCATTTTGGACAGTGACAAACTTCAAGAGTTTGGAGTGCTCTATCAGAGGAAATCCATACAGAAGAAGATGATACAAGAACATAGAGAAAACATGGCACTTGACAAGGCTAAAGAGATACTCCACCAACTGGTTCCTAAAGTGAAAATTAACGAAAATACTTCAATTAAGGAACAAATTGTTGTTCTTACTGATGCTATTACAGAGCAAGGGATAGAGGCCAACCAAGCAGTGGAAGAGCAAGTAGAGAAGAAATATCAATTCAAGTTAATTGATAAAATCAGCCAAGAAGTGGCATTGAACAAGGTCAAGCTCTCAGAACTCAGTGATGAATTGGAGCCAATGATTGCTGAAGCAATCACCTTAGTTCAAAAGATGTGCACACTTGAGAAATTTGCAAAAGAGAATAGTGACAAACTTGCAAAAATTGACTCAAATTTTGCAAAGAGTGAACAAAGCCTAACCTCTCATGCTGATGGCATAAAGTCACATCATGACACAGTCTTAGAGGCAAATAGGCTAAGGCAAGAAATATGGGATGCTGAGACTCAATTCAGAGGTGAGATCACTGAACTATAAGCACATATTCTACCAAATCTTACAATTCTGATACAACATATTTCTGAAGCAAGAAATCTGATAGCAACCTCGGAGATGTCTATAGTAGACAGCATCTATGACATACATGTACGGATTTCACTAGAGAACATGGCTCTAGAAATGCTAAAAGAAAAATGGGAAAAGATGATGGAGGAAATCAAGTCCTCACATTCCTACCTTTTTGAAAAGTTGTAAGTACCTTTGCCTTTAGAATCAAAAAAGGAGGAAAAGATATGTATATAGTTATGTACATTATATATATCAGATGAAAAAGAGGAAAAGAAAATACATAAGGATATGTATATATACTTACACTTATCAGCATATACATATGGGGAGTCATTCAAATGACTAAGGAAGAAGTATACACAGGTGTACATACTAATACACTTAGTATGTTGCACATATCATGTTTTTGATACTAATGTCAAAGGGGGAGATTGATGACATTATTTTACCATTAGTACACTTAGTGAAAAACATTGACAGAGATCACC